>JAEQML010083720.1:0-10378 GCA_016904865.1 Pissodes strobi | reverse complement strand
ATGGTATACAAAGTACTCTCTTAGATCCTGCTAAATAGACTGACTCCTTTTGCGCAAAGGTGCATTGGGAAATATCAGTGTGGTTTCCAAAGGGGGTGGGGGGCAATAAATCAGATATTCAACTCGAGACAAATTCTGGAAAAGCAATGGGAACACGCCCAAGCTACCTTTGGCTTATGACAGCATCCACCGCAAAAACCTATGGACCATCATGAAAAACTTCGGTTTCCCAAATAAACTCATTAATCTGCCGATGATGTGCGTCCTAGAATCCAAGGCCCGAGTTAAAGTTGAGGGAACCCTTCAATATTCAAAGTGGGCTACGACAGGGTGACGCGCTCTCACCATTACTTTTTAACCTAACTCTAGAATATGTGATAAGAGGGCTTGATGATATAGATGAAGGTGTAGAGATGGGCAAGAAATTCAAGGCGTTAGCATACGCGGACGATTTGGGGTCATGTGCGACACAAGGGAAGGGCTTAAAAGATTCTATACGCCAATAGAAGAGAGAGGAAATAGAATAGGGCTCAGGGTAAGTAAAGAGAAAACTAAATACATGAAATTAGATCGAAGAGAAACACACAGAGACATAAACCTAACAACAGATAATGGGTCTTTCGAAAGAGTGAAAGACTTCAAATACCTGGGCTCACATATAAACGAAACAAATTATGTTAGAAAGGAAATACAGTGTCGTATGCATAGCGGAAACAGAGTCGTAGCTGCCCTGAGGAATTTGATTCGACCACGAAATCTACCAAGAAAGGTGAAACAAAAGATATACAATAAAATAGTGATCCCTGTGGTCCTGTATGGGTGCGAGGCGTGGACAATGTATTAGAGAGCAAGAAAGGCTACTTTCCTTCGAGAATAAAGTTTTAAGGAAAATATGTGGACCAGTACAAGATCCAGTAACAACCCAGTGGAGGAAACGCATGTGTGGTGAAATAAGGGAAATGACACAACAGCCATGGATCACTGGCACAATAAGATCCAGAAGGCTTGTATGGGCAGGTCACGTAGTCAGAGCGGGGAATAGGGATATTGGGACCGTTTATAGAGGCAGAGCAAACGCAAGAAGGCCGCCAGGATGACCTAGACAAAGGTGGACAGATACTGTAGAGAGAGACGCCAATACGATGGAAATACCAAATTGGGAAGAAGTAGCAAGAGATAGGACTAGACGGAGGGCGGTGGTCGAGGAGGCTAAAACGCTTAAAGTGTTGTTTGGCCACGTTAAGTAAGTTAGTATATTTAATAATTATCTTCCTTTCTGTGATGGGTATGGCTACCAAACGACTTTTTATTGTTATTTTGGTAAATTACATGTAATTAATTATTAAAAATAATTTAAGCAACAAAACTAATTTATATATGAATTAATACGTTTTCCTTTGTCATAGCTTGCTCCCTACCCGCGACGCCATCTTAGATTTAGATATCAGGCCTTCTACTTCAGAGGGTGTTGCTATGGTGTTAACTTTTTATACCTGTCTTATGTATAGGTGCATATACATTTCATATCGTTATTAATCGAATAATAATAATTGTAACTGGGTATCAAAAAACTCAGTAATTTGTATTCTACTATTTTTCTAATGAATCTACTGTTTTTTTACATCCTACTGTAAAACTGATCTGGCAACACTGTGTAGATGGTTAAGAATAAAATATCTGCATGCGGGACGCGTACCTATTTTTTATTTTTGGAAAATAAAAACAAAATACAAACTAAAAATAACTACAGGGCCCTGAAAATCACGGTACCGCCATTGGGGAGATGGGGTTTTGATTGGTAAATGTTACTGGGACAAAACTGAAAATGCAGGACTCATGAAATGCTGTACAGCTTACAAAAAAAGGAGGATCCCGCAAAATGCGGGACGTATGGCCACCTTTTACCTCTGTTATTTGTATCCATTTTCTATTCTGTTTTTAAGAATAAGGATATACTGGAGGATAATGCGCGGGAAATACAAATTAATGAATTAGGTGGCCGCAAAAAAAAATCCATAGGTATTATTTTTAGCGATATGCTAAACTTAGAAATTACGTTAAGTGGCCGAAAACTGACGCTTCCACCCTATTTATAATTTCTGATTTCTTGTCAAAACGAGACTTTGATAGAAAAATGTCGACAAATTAATTCAAAATATATAATAAAATAATAA
The DNA here is from genome assembly GCA_016904865.1 of Pissodes strobi. Taxonomy (NCBI): domain Eukaryota; kingdom Metazoa; phylum Arthropoda; class Insecta; order Coleoptera; family Curculionidae; genus Pissodes; species Pissodes strobi. Next base: position 8,204 of record JAEQML010083720.1, on the reverse strand, counting down.
TTGAATTAATAATAACAATAATAAAAGAAACATCGCATTTGGAGGACATGTAGAAGCAATAAAACTGTTACAAAAACACAATTTATGGATGAGTAAAAATTAAGTAATAATTCACTTAATTTTAATATATACAAAACACAAAAAAGACATCGGTTCTAGATAACAAAATCACGGTATATAAAACTAAAACAAGAAAAAACATAAATAAAGAAATAATATTATTATTAGCCCTTTATTATTGTTTTTATTTATTTTGCATATTTCTTGGTTCCAATCAACGAATTGTGCCTATCACTGCTAGCCAAACAAACCAATACAGTATGTATAGGAGGAATGCTTAGTCTATTGGGTTAGAGGTCGTTGGTTACAATAACTTAACCAAGCCCTGTTGCCGTATATATTATAAACAAACGATCAATTAATTAACACAATTTGCATAGGTGCAATACGTGTAGGAAGCTAGGTACTTACAAATGCCGTAAAATCCGCATACGGTTCGGTACGAGAAAATATGTACTCGGGTAGGCTCACTCTAGGAATCTCCAAGTTATAAGGATTATCCAGAATATGGGCAGCATTCTGCCTGGACGAACTAGAACTAATAGATCTTCTGTGAATGTTCTTGTACTGTTTCAGTCTAGTACAAACTAAAATCCGTCTCATTACCGATCCGGACATCTTCGAAGAATGCGTGTATGTGTGACAGACCGAGCTGCGGCGTTACTAATTACTTTAACGAATTAATGGGTTATTACAAACCGATCGAGGTTCATGAACCGCTGCAGTACTACCAGATCGAGCTGGCCGGCGACTAGATTTTGCCGCGTCAAAAGTACTTCGACTTCGAACTGCTAACCGAACGCCTGCCTATGTTTACAAATTACAAAAACAAGCTTGGGTACCTGCCAACCGAGTGATTATAGACCAAGCGCATATTATTGAAGGCGCGTTAAGGACAATTTTTTCTGAGTAGGAAATGAAACTCAGCCGTCGTGTAACGTGTAACGCTTGGCTATGTGATGTGACTCCAAAAAATTACATTCCTGATGATCGAACCATAGAATTCCCCCATAACATGCTGATGTTAGTTTTTTAATGAGGGCGGTTATATGATCAAAAAACTTGAGCTTTGCATCGATATGCAGGCCCAGAAACAACCGCTGATGGATTTTCCAACAAGTCAGTGGGTTGGTTTAGCTGATATTGAGGGATAAGAATTTTGAGTAATACCACTGTTTGATTTTTTAAATATTCTCTGACATCTAACGAATTGCCTTCTATCATATATGTATGATGTAAGTCATTTCAGGTCTATTCCCCTGAACCCGTAACGCTGAAGCTTCTCCAAAGCATTCTACGATTTACACCCTCAAATGCCTTTGACAAATCGCAGAACCCAACTGCAGCAACATCACCATTGATCAGCCACTAAAGTCTTTCTAGGATACTAAATATTGCATTTCTGCCCCTTCCAATCCTGGAATCCAAATTGATTTCCTTTTTACTGTAAAGGAACTAAAAACTGGAACAACTATCGAAGAGAACGAAATGAGGCAATTGCAAAAATAAGGAACTAAAAAAAAAACCATTGGGAAAAGTTCACAAAAAGAATGAAAAGAGACTTGTATGGAAGCCAGAGAAGAATATGGGGAATGCTAAGAAGAAATAAGCTAGAAGTCAAAGATACCATACGAACCAATAAAATCACGACAGAACAGTGGGAAACGCACTTTAAGAATCTATACAATGAAGAGGAAGACAAGGAACAGATATAAATCGAATATGAAGAAAACAGCGACAAAGAATTAACAAATGACACGATAAAAAACACCTTAAAATCCCTTAAAAATAGAAAAAGCCCCGGGCCAGACGAGATCACTAAGGAGATGCTTAAATACGGAGGGAGAAAATTACAAAATGATATATTAAAGAAGAACGGAAAATACCAAATGAATGGAAGAATAGTATAACAATACCCATTTTTTAGAAAATTACAGAAAACTATCGTGGAATAACCCTACTTGATAGCGTTCTTAAAGCGTTGACAAAGACTATTCTGGGGGAAATCATCAAAACCATAAGGATAAGAGACGAACAACAAGGCTTCCGAAAAAACAGATCCACTATTGATGCAATATTTATTGTCAAACAAATATCCGAAAAATCCCTAGAATTCAATAAACTTGCGTACATGTCGATATGACCAAAGCTTTTGACAGAGCGCGCTTAAAAGATGTCCTGGAAATAATGAGAACAAAAGGGCTAAATCATAGGCTAATATAATATACGATATTAACACCCAATGCAGAACAAAAATCAGAGTAGAACATATCAAAAATAGCTTTATTTGTATCAAACAAGTAAAAATTTGTTGTGTACAAGCCATAATTAAAAATAATAAATAATAATCTGAACATAGGAGAAACTGTCAAAGGACAAGGCTAAGAAATATATAAAATAAAAACAATAAAATAAAACATAATAAAAATAAAATAAAAAACAAACATACAAGCGTTAGAAATTCATAACAATAAATATACAATAAAATTAATTATAGGATGTGCGTCAGAGAGCGTCCACAAAGAATTCTTCTATACTATAATAAGCTCTTGTTAAGAGCAACTCCCTTACCCTGCCTCTAAAAGCCTTGCCTTGTAAGAACTCAAAGCCCTTATGATTCTAGGTAAGAAATTTAAAGCTTTTTTAGCAAAGTAAATGAAAGACAGTTGTTGCTGTCACACCAAATTTTTATCATGCTCAAATCAGAATTAATCATGTCCTCCAACAACACTCGACCAATGGCATGCCAAACTATGGAGGTGTCGTCGGCGAAAAGCCTAATACTACCCTGAATTTGGAGAGAGGCCAGATCGTTGATGTAAATAACAGAAGGTGTCCCAGAATGGATCCCTGAGGCACACCACAATTGTTGCTCAATTTGTCAGAAAACCCTCCCGCCACACAAAACAACCTGCTGACGATCATGCAGATAGGACCGGAACCAATTTAGAGTAACACCTCTGAAGCCATACACCTCAAGTTTTCGTAGCAGCACACAATGGTCGACACAGTCGAAGGCTTTAGATAAGTCGCACCGCTGCCGAAAGGAGATTATCGTGTGTGCTAAAATAGACCTTTTCAAGAAGAGAGAATATTGCATCCGAAGCTCCTTTGCCGCACTGGAAGCCAAATTGATGATTGGACAGAATCCTATGAGAATTAAGAAATGAAAGAACTCTGTTCTTGACTAGTCTTTCAATTAGTTTGCCTAGAGAGGGAAGAAGGGAAATTGGGCGAAAGTTAGCTGGAGAGTCTGAATTGCCCCCTTTGTATAAGGGTATAATAACTGCACGTTTAAGGATTTTGGGAAATTCCCCTTTTTCAAAGGAATAATTAATTGCGTGTGCCAGTGCCAGAAGACCGCTGTTATTCAAGTGAAGTAACAGATTGATCGAGATATTGTCATGGCCTGAGGAATTTTTGATTTTGAAGTCTTTGAGGTTTTCCACGATCTCAGGAACATCAGCTGATGTCAAGAAAAAAGAGTCAGGGATATTCTTGCCTGCTAAGTAGTCCATCGGGTTGATTCCCGAATCGAGAGTAGCTGAAAGAGTTCCTGCTATCGAACAGTAAAAAGCGTTTAAAACTTTGGGTGAAAGGTTGCATGAGGAAGATTGGGGACGACTTTTCCCTCTTATATCGTTGATAATAGACCATGCCTCTTTTTGCGCGTTGCCAGAATTAGAGATTCTACTACTAAAGTAAAGTTTTTTTGCAGCTTTGATTATCTTTCTATAAATTGATCGATATTTGGAGAGCAGAATTTTTTGAGAAGATATAGGCATCTTATATTTTTCGCAGATATTCTAATTCCCTTGGTTTAGTTTGGGTTAGTATATCAGTATGATATAGGCAAAATGTCTATACAGCCATCCCTTGTAGAAATGACAAAGGGTTGTCATTAGTCACTAGGACCTGGACCTGGGCAAGGGAGCAGTAAAAGTCACTAAGCATATCCCAATCTAGCACAGATGCGTGAGCTAAAACCCTGATTACCTATATCTCTCAAAAAGCAGACACTTTCAAAAAGGCCCATTCTCTGTGGCTGAAAATGACAGTTGACATTTAGAACATTTCCTCGTGGTTGAGCTCTATCACACGAGCCACGTTCAATTAAAATGAAAAAAAAACATTGTCTATACAGTTTAATTCTACATTTTAACATAGTGACTATTATACTTCTTTTTGATTTTAGGCGTCTGTGGATCGTGGAGTGACAAGGCATATTGTCACGGCTAGCGTCCATCTGTATGTTTTTGGGCTACCCTATACAACTAGCTTCCACATGAATCGTCACGCTCCGAGAAGATTCCTGGTGCTCTGTTGTTTTTCCGACGCGTGCGACCGGGCCGAGAATAATAGAGAAGCGGATGGTGAATGTTTCTGGAATAGTCTCGATATATATTCGACTGCATATAAATAGCTCGCAGAATGCGTATTGCAGTTAGTTAATCATTGAGGGCTGAAAAATCTATTAGTTGTAAAGTTATAAGAGTAGTATAGTGTGTTTAATTGTATGCAGTGCTAAGGAATAAAGAGAGTATCATTTCAAAATAGTAAAAGTTGTGCTAACTAACCCATTAAATAATTCTTAGCTTTAGTGGTTTATTATGCGTAATAAAATTTATATATTTTGATATTTTCGTATACATCTATATATATTCTGTCGCACAAGCTTTTTGTAATTTTTATTAATAATTGGCATCCTAAATATTCGCAAATAACTTGAAAATATTTAGGATTTACGTTTTTTAAGGAAAAACCGCTTTATTCTATTTTTGGAATTATTTTTATAGAAATTGCACTCGTTCAAAATTTTCTATTATTTTATGTTGATTGTATTTTACAAATATAAATGAAAGTGCCCGTCATTAGACATCTAGCGGTGTTGCCGCATCTAGACTTTTTTATTTATTATTTGCTCATTAAATGTTCTTAGTTTTAATGGGTTATGAGTAATACAATTTGTTTTTGCCAAAATAATGAGTTTTGATAATTCATCTGTGCATTTTGTCAAACAAGCTTTTTGTAATTTGTAATTATTTTTATAGAAATGGAATACGTTCAGAATATCGTATGATCGTCATAAGAGATCTAGCGGTGTTGCCGCATCTAGACTTCTTTATTTATTATTTGCTCATTAAATTTTCTTAGCTTTAGTGGTTTATGGGTAATAAAATTTACTTTTGTCACAATAATATATTTTGATATTTTTATATAAGTGCATCTATGTATTTTGTCTCAGAAACTTTTTGTAGTATTTATTAATATTTGGCTTCCTAAATATTCGCAGATAATATGGAAATATTTAAAGGATAAATTTTTTGAGTAAAAATCGCTTCATTCTATTTTTGGAATTATTCTTATGGAAATTGAACACGTTCAGAATATCCTATTATCGTCTTAAAACATCAAGCGGTATTGCCACATTTATACTTTCTTATTTGTTAATTATTAAATTTTATATTCCCATAAAGCGAAAAACTTTCACGAAACAGTACTTCACGTCCAAACTTCCACCAGGCAAAATATAATTTAAAAATAGAGGAAAGCTGGGCACCCACACTAACATTTAATTTTAAGATTTTCCAGCAAATCAGTGCAAGTTCCGTTTTCTATATTTACAGTCTGTTTCGTAAACCGACCCCGTTAAGCTCCTGGACTATAACGAAACGTGCGGCTACGTTCTTGATATTTATACTTTAATTCACTTAGTAAGCGTGAATATCGTTATCAAAAGGCAAAGTCCAGTTTATTTCTATAATGTTAGCTATTTTAAATTGTTAAAAGCTGAAAGCTAATCAGTACATCCTAATACCGCCTATAAAGTCAGTGCTTTATAACAGGTTAGATTAGACAAAGTGGGTTTGAACAGAATCGGAATTAAATTAAAATGAGTCAAAATTACTGAGGATAATTAACTAAGATTCACTTTACAGGCTGTTTAAATTTCATTTGAAGAATCAACGCATTGCAACCTATAACCACCAGCTGCGTTGGTGGGAGTGTTTGGCTTTGGCAACATTGCTATAAGAGGCCGGGAACCTAACCTGTAATTATTTATCACCCTCCTTGAAAGGATGACAACTGGCAACCCTAAACGGGGAGCATTTATACATTCCATGCATGTATTTGGTACCAAGCGCAATTTCATTGGACAAACCAATTTAAAACCAATCAGAGTTCGAGGGCGAAATCTGTGTAAATCGGTGCCAAACGCTCGTACAAAATGTAATTTTTAAGTATTTTTCTTGGATTTTGTCCGGATATATTCGGATGCCGGCGCATTTATATATTGCATGCCCGTTACCCTTCGCTCGCTCCGGGAGCAAAGCCAACATAGAACTAACCCAACGAATTCTCCAAATTAAAAAAATAGAAATAAATTTCGTATGTGCGTTTGGCACTAGTGTACATGCCCTGCACCTTAGACAAGGAAAGAAGACCTAAGCTAAGCCCTGCACAGATTTTGCACTTGAATTCTGATTGTCTTTAAGATCGAATATGCATTATTGCGCTGGGTGCCAAATACATGCACAAGTGGCAATCACGTGTGGTGTTTTTGCGTACACGTGTGACCTTAGAAATATACGCACACGTGACCGCACCTGGCCATATGACGACTGTAATATGCTAAATATATAGTACCTCCATTACTATTTTATATTATCAGAAAATCTTTTTGTTTTGAAATATTTGAACCCTGCATGCCTAGACATCCGCTCGCTCCAGAGGCGCAACCAACAAAAATTAGCTCAAAACTATATTTATATTACAGTTGCTCTATGCAAGCTGCGATCACGTGTTGCGTTTAGAAAAATGCGGCCGGAGGCATGTTTCGAAACACAGGACGTCGAGCACAAGACGAAATAGCGTGCTCCGATTGTTCAGGTTTTAGAGAAATGTAATACTTTTAAAGATATAAATGAGATAATAATTTAGATTATCGTTTTATTCCTGATATTTTTGGCTTGAAAATGTACCTCATCGGCCTTCTGCGCTCCTGGTAGAATATGAATTTTCGGTTTGAGAACTTTACTTCATTTAATAATATAAACCAGATTATAATTCAGATTATCGTTTTACTCCTGATCCTTACCTGAAACTTACTTCCTCGGCCTTCTGCGTTCCTGGTAAAATTTGAATTTTCGTTAAAGATAAAGATAAACCAGATTATAATTCAGATATTCGTTTTACCCCTGATGCTGTGCTTATGGCGGGAACACTTACCTCCTCGGCCTTCTGCGCCCCTTGTAGAATATGAATTTTCGTTCAGAAAAGTTTAATAATTTTAATGATATAAACCAAATTATAATTCAGATTATCGTTTTACTCCTGATACTTTTGACGGCAAACCTTGCCTTCTGCGCTCCCGGTAGAGTCTTAATTTTCGTATGGAGAAGTTTAATTCTTTTAATGAGATAAACCAGATTATAATTCAGATAATCGTTATACTCCCGATACTTTTGGCGAACAAACTTACATCCTCGGCCTTCTGCATTCCTGGTAGAATCTAAATTTTCGTTTAGAGAAATTTAATACTTTTAAGGATATAAACCAGATCATAATAATTCAGATTATCGTTTTACTCCTTAAACTTTTTGACGGCAAACCTTACCTCCTCGGCCTTCTAAGCTCCTGGTAGAATATGAATTTTCGTATAGAGAAGTTTAGTACTTTTAATGAGATAATCCGGATTATAATTCAGATAATCGTTTTACTCCTGATAGTTTTGGCGAGAAAATTTACATCCTCGGCCTTCTACGTTCCTGGTAGAATCTGAATTTTCGTTTAGAAAAATTTAATACTTTTAAGGATATAAACCAGATTATAATAATTCAGATTATCGTTTTACTCCTGATAATTTTGACAGCAAACCTTACCTCCTCGGCCTTCTGCGCTCCTAGTAGAATGTGAATTTTCGTTTAGAGAAGTTTAATGCTTTTAAAATGATACTTTTGGCGGGAAAACTTACCTCCTCGATCTTCTCCGCTTCTGGTAGAATGTGAATTTTCGTTCAGAGAAGTTTAATAATTTTAAGGATATAAACAAGATTAAAATAAATCAGATTATCCTTTAACTCCTGGTACTTCTGGCGGCAAACCTTACCTCCTCGGCCTTCTGCGCTCCTGGTAGAATATGAA
>JAEQML010083719.1:0-10379 GCA_016904865.1 Pissodes strobi | reverse complement strand
ACATGCAATTGTTGTTGACTAAGTTCTTTTCTATTCGGTGTTGCATGAACAAGCTGTAAATATCGTTTTAGGAGTTGCAAGGTTTGGCTCGATGTCTTGGGTCTTCTCCGATGTTTTGTTGTTATTTAAAATATAACTGTTTTCTTCTGATACTGATATAGACTCTGGTGGGGTTTTATTAAGTTTACGTTCTACATCTGGATTTTCACTTGACACTGAACTCTGACTCTAGTCCGGAATAATTCTAACTGATGGACGTTTTTTTAAAACATATTGCCGTAAGTTGGTGATTGATGTTTTATATGATAATATTTGACTACAAAAATTACACTTGGCTTGCGTTTCATTTTTCACTGTAAAAAAGTTCCAAACAACTGACGTTTTTCTTTTAGAATTCATTATTATAAATATAAAGTCAAGTAACTAAGAATAAACTAAGTATAAATATAAAATCAAAAGTTACATTTAAAAACTTCAGAAAATACAATGTATTTTAAACTTGATAATATTCTCTTCTTGAGACCCTTTTATTCTAAACTTATCAAAATGGGTATAATTTGTGCTTGTTAGATACCTAGAGTCTTAATGAAAGGCCCTAGTGCAATAAAGGTTCGGAGCATTTTTCTTTCAATTCTATTAAAAAAAATTGTATTATATATTAGATGAAATAAGAAATATTTTCCTTTAATTTTTTTACCCTACCCAGGTACAACGCTGTAAAATTTCTAAATGTAACTTTGATTATGTCCACTGTCCACTATCACCAGTTAATACGAACATCCACAATTTTCTATTTGCTGAAAATGATTAATAAATAAGCAAAAGTACATTTTCTTTCAAATCATTAAGGTTAATATATACTATATATAAACCTCAATAGGTAACAAGGTAATTAACTAAATTTACAAAACTTAAACTTTCATACCCAATAAGTGGATAAACGTAATCAATGATTTTATAATATAATATTAGCAAGCAAAGTGTTCTTAAATTTATCTATAAACATTTTCAGCAAATTTGTTATGAAAATAACTCACATCACAAATCCTAGATCAAATAATAAAACTTTCCCGCGCATTAATTATTAATTACTGTTAATTGTCATTGCCCTTATAACAGCCCAACGGTATAATAAAGACTAAATTAAAATTAATATAAATTTGTAAATAGCAAGTCCGCATCACGTCGCCGCTTGTCAGCATCAAAATCGCCTCTTTAAAAGGAATCCCCTGCTTTAGCTCTTACGGCTGTTACACTGTTGCCAGTAACAGTGTCTATAAACTGCTATTACAAAGCAGCTATTTGAAAGCTGCTATTTGGAAAAAGCTGCGACTGCTTTAACTGTTATTTGAAAATAGCAGTTTTGCCCATCACTAGCCTGTTCAGCGCGATGCGGCCTGGTTTTGTTAGCTCGACGCGTAGTGGGGATCGCGTCATCGGTCTGCCGCATCGCGTTGTGACGGGGATCGCGACGTTCTATTAGTACCGCGCGAGAACTACGGAAAATGTGAAAACCGATTTCCCGGCTTTTCGCGACGGAATATTTTATAGAAATGAGTTTAGAATATTTAAATTATATTTTACGAAAAAGAATGATGTGAATAGCCCGTAGAATGAGAAAGTCAATCCGGCTTGCATACCATTCCCCTAAAAATATAGTAACTTCGTTATACATCCCCCTTTCTTTGAGAAAAATATTTATTCATAAATATTTTATTCCTAAAGCTAAGAAAAAAAACCTAATCCGGATATTTATACAAAACAAAATTCGCGAAACTAAATGGCTTCTTCTTCGGTTCTTCCTCCGGTTTAATCTGCCTCTCATAGACGGGTGTACATGAGGTGGGTCCTCATGCTCACGTCGCGTCGGGTACTTCATCGGGTCTTCGGGGCCACTGGATAATGGATCCCTAGTCCAACCGGTCAGCCAGATTAGTGGCTAAAAAAATACTGGGTACGGTTAAACTCTTACCAGTATGATAGTTGCCGTACATACTGGTGCAACGAGCCGGTTTACGATCCTGTATATAGAGGTGTCTTCTCTCTTAAACAACGTGTGAGATGACCTTCAGGACAGGATGTGGTCTGGAGCTGTGCGGTATTAGGACAGCGGATGCTCTATCACCTTTCTTGACTACGAAAGTGATAGTGACGGCTCGGTATAGTGAAAGTTCTTTTCACTTATCATGGACCATTCTATAGACTTCTTTTAGTGCTTGAAGTCGATGCTCCTGACGGTGAGCGGTCTGGGAATCTGGCTGGCTGGTTAGTGGAGCCGTCACCTGAATGGACGACAGTGTGGGCAAACCCGATAGTAGTTAGGGTCAGCCTCTGGTGACAAAACCCCTGCGTCGGAGTAAGGTTGGCGGCATCTGGATTGGGGGCGGTTTTGACCAGTGAGTCCCATATCGCTTGTCTCGGGCTCTGAGGCGGGCAAGTACAGTCGCGGGACAAGGTGCCCAGTAGGCCGCATCGGGAACAAAACTTGACGCGGACCCTAGTACAGGTGTCCCGGATAGCCGCAGCGGCAGCAGAGGTCCATGTTGATTGGCAGGTACAGTGCGTGGGGGCCTCGGGTGGGACCGAAAGCTCGAAATGGGTCGGCAAACGGGTCTATTTTCTCCAGTTCGTGGAAATATACCGAATCAGGATCTGGTTGCATCGGAAGGCTTGTTTGTGTTGACCTGGGTATGGCGCCTCTGGTAGCGGTCTGTACAGGCGAGGGCGTGCGGGCATTGGCTGGCATCTCAGAGGGTTTGGCAAACGGGTCAAATTTCTCCAGATCGTGGAGATAGACCGGAGCAGTCTCTGGTTGCATCGGAATATCTGTTTGGGTTGCCTGGTGGATGGGGCCTCTGGTAATGGCCCTGACAGGTGAGTGAGGGCAAACACTGGCGGGTGTCTCGGTGGGGTCAGTCCAAGCGTCCTCTAGAGCTGCGGCTAGGTCGCTTGTGGATAAACCAAACTCAAGTGTAGGGCTATCCATGCTTCTTGGTCCTGGAGATTCTGGCTCGGATTCTGTAACAGAAAACAAAATTATGTAGAGAAGGTACGTGCTTTGGTGATCGGTAGGTACAATGACACTAGTGCGGTATGAAACGGAACATATTATTTTTAATAACAAAACAAAACAAATCAGCCTTCAATAGATAAAAATAAAATAAATCAGTCTTCCATAAAATAAATCAGTCTTCAATAAAATAAATTATTTTTAATAACAAAACAAAACAAATCAGCCTTCAATAGATAAAAATAAAATAAATCAGTCTTCCATAAAATAAATCAGTCTTCAATAAAATACAGTCAAACAAAGTCAGTCGGATTCGTCCGGCGGGCAGCGGAGCTTGGGGATGTTTAGATGGAACCAGGTCCCATCGGACGTGACAAAGCGGTGTCGGTACCGGCTTTGTGGGAAGAGGTGGATGGGCCGAAGTCGCTGCAGGGCCTGGAGTAGCTCCGGAGGCCAAGGTGTTTGGCGCGGGTGGTTCCGGACGGCGTCGGCTACAGCTGCTTCTGTGTTGAAGGGGTTCGGCGCGGGTGGATTGCCGGTAGAACTGATCGTCGGACCCGGCTGGCCGTTGATCCCATCGGTTCTTCTTTGGGACGGATGTAGCCTGGGGTTGGTTTTTGCTTTCGGTTTTCCGGTGCCGGATGGTTTTCCGGAGGGCCATGGGCAGACAAAGCTGCCGGGTAGGGACCGTGCTGGGTGAGGAGGCTGTACTTGTGGAGTGTTCGGGGATCGGCTGATGTATAGGGTGGTTCCCGGGTCTCAAGTGTGCTTGTTGGTACGGGGATTGTATCCTCTCTTTAAGGACTCGTGAGGCTTTTTTTATTTTTGTCATTTTCAGGGCTGCGACCCTCCTCTTGGTTTCGGCATCTTTTGTAGGCCGGTGGGTGGGTGGCGGTTTGTTCCACCTTGAAGGTTCCCGTGCGATCCGTGCATGGCTTCCGGGCATCTGCAAGAGAAATGGTTTTGGTGACGGAGGTAGTTAGTTGACAGATGATTATTTTGTAAGGAAGCACCATAACGGGATGGGTTGGGATTGGATTTGTAAACGGTGACCGGTAATGGATTTGGGAAGACGGTTTTGGCACGCCCAGCGTAAATAAGAGGTGTCGGTGTCGCAAATAGAAAGTAACGGTGTAAAGATGAATATTATCGGAGTCACTTAGTTCTGGGCAGAAATCCTAGGTTCTGGTTGTCGCCTCCTCCTCTGGCGGTTTAGATCTGGGCAGTGCAGCGGTACTTGTCGCTAAATTCGTGCTTGTTGTAATACGGATGGTTGGCAAGCTTGGAGACATCGATAATTGAGCTCAGCAGCCTTGATTTAGTCGGAAAAATGGTGTCGCTTCAATTTTGATGTTGCGCCTGCGCACAAAGGATTTTGGTTAGAGGGCTTGATCCTAGCTTCTTGTGGTCCAGGAACTTCATTTTTACCAAAATATTGCAAACTAAGCGGTATTTTTGAACCATACGGTCTACGACCTTGAAACATCAAAAATCGGAAGACCTGGTTTACTCGGAAAAGAGGTGCCGCGTCGGTTTTGGGTTGCGCATGCGCAGAAGGGTTTTTGGTAAAAACCGGTATTTCCGGTTGTGCTTCATTAGCACGACACAATTTGGGACCAGAAAACTAGTATTTTGACAAAAAGGTGTCGAGATGTGTATTTTGGGAATTTTACGTGGAAGAAATGAACAGAGAGACCGGAATTCATGGCTAGTTGCAATAATATTGTAACTTCGTCCGGTCCAAGTTACACGACCTCTCACAGAGCCGTGCAATTTCACCTGTTTTTTGCTATTTAATTTTAGTTTATGCATTCAGACAAAAAAATACATTCATAATTAGCAAGCGTAAACATTTACATTCAATTACAAATATTAAAAATATATATTGTCACGAAATGTTTATTACGTGACGCCACGCCTTGATTTAGCGTGCAGGAGAGTAGCTCAGATCCGGAATCGTACAACGTCAGGTGAGAAAGGATGATAAAGAAAGCACTTCAGTTAAAAAGAGTAACAACGTCTATTGGTCAAAAACTTAATAAGAAAAGGCACGTGCAATTGGTCAGTAACTTCATAAGATTATATTATACCCGATTACAAAGGTGCACATGCTTTCTCGATTCAGTTATATTTATGAATTGTTTATAAGTCTTTGGTCACTGTTTTATAAATTGAAGGACAAGTTCATCTGAAAGATTTTCCAAAACGTAAACATACTCAGGGCTTGCCCATTATTTGCCACGCAATGCTCTTGGTAAAGTCTAAAAACATCCATTTTTGAACCAAAATCTCCCTCTACGTAAAGCTTATCACTATCCTTTCTACAGTAATGCGAGCACTTTTTTGGTAATTTATCAAAAAAAGACCTAAGGAATAATTTTTGTTCTTCAGCGATTTGAATAGATCTTGATGGGGTCCGATCAAGTTTCCGAGTAGCATTGAGAATGACTCGGGGGCTGTGCATGCCATGAATATTTTCTGAACACCAGTGTGTTCCCATCCCTTCTTTGACTCCCAGCGTTGATAAAAACATTTTTTATACACCTGCTTAACTTCATTGTCAACCCTCAAAAAATATTCATAAGTAAAAGATCTCGAGTCCCCTGGTACGAACTTCCTAGCAGTATTTTTTCTTTTCATCATAATTATGGAATACCTTGCCATTCTTTGTTCTTGTGTAACGAAATACTCTTCTCCCTTCATTCTTCTTATTCTTGTTTTTTCTCTGTCCCATTCGGTCTTTTCTGTTTTTTTTTCGCTTTCTTCCTTTGAGAGTTACTGAATCACCTCGTGAATCACCTCTATTCTACTCATCTTCTGAGGCTGCTTTTTCGCTGTTTGTGTTAGGTTCTTCGTATTCAGGATTATCAAGCTTGTCTCCAATCTCTAATTTATTAGTTGTTTCAATATCTTCGTTAATTTGAGAAATTTGTTGCTCTGAGTTAAAGTTAATTTGAAGCGCTGTGATATTCGTTACATCTTCTAACACATTCTCCATATTTGAAATTTCCGTTTGGAACTTCGCGGTATCGACTCGAATTTGATTGGAAGATGTCGTATCGTTAGATGTATCGGTGCTGTCTTCCTTTCTTTGGTTTTCATTGTTTGTTTAGATAATAATATAAGTATTTTCCTCTTTATCAATATCTGGTCCTAAAGGTGATTCAATACACCTATCTTCAATAATCGGCAAAGTCTCCTCTGCAATAATGATTTAAAGCCATTTCTAATATATCCATGCTTCTCCTGCTACCACCAAGCTTTGAAACTAGGAACATATTCATGTTTTGAAACGAAAAATTTTGATTAAATCATGCGTTGACATCTTAAGTCTATTCATCTTAAACCCAAGTGACGCGTAAACACAATTTAGCCGCAAGATATGCCAGCAAGGCGGTGAAACTAATTATTCGCGGGCATTACTGTACAATAGGGTGGAGTGAAAAAGGCAAAAAAAAAATTTTTCTCGTTCTCTTTAAAAAAAACTTTTGCAATTTAGAATAAAAAAATGTCTTGAGGGTCCGCCGGGAGCTTAAAAAGTAAAATTTTAGGGAAGAAAAAGCTCTTTCCTTTTAGGCATATTAAAATCTATTTTACCATTTTTTGTTTTCTAATATCAAAAAAGACTTATATTATACATATCCGTACTTAACAAAATTACAGTTAAAAAAATATTAATGTCTGTCTAGCTAGAGGGTCCGCCAGAATTTATACAATTTACAAAAACTCATTATTTACACGCGTTAACCCTACGAAGCAGTTCCTCGCATACTTTCGTTAAATTAAAAAAAAGCAAAGTAACACAGATCTCACCACGCTGAGGTGACTGCTTAACGAGCTGCTCCATACCCCAGCCTTACCTCCCAACCTATGACTTGCATAACCGTAAAAAAATATTATTTACTTTTAAAATGAATAAATTTATTTGATTTCAAAAGTTGGCATTAAAATTTGGGAATTTAATTTTGCTTTTATATTGCCATCTCTCCTATCGGATCCACTTACTGACGAAGAAGCCTCAGTTACAAGCTTAATACCCCGTTGCGTTCCACAGCTCGTGTGTGGCAAGGAAATTTAGGGATCTCAAACATTCTTTTGATCCGAATCGCGTCTTCAATATCTGCGGCTAATCGGTACTAATCGAAAATCGATCGAACGAGGAACAGAATAGATAAGCGACTAGGGAAGCCAGTAACTTTTCGATACAAAAGCTGCGGACATGAGTAATGGCGAAACAAGAATAGGTATAATAGGTATTATTATGGCTTTGCATGGCCAACCAGCAAAAAATAACCAAAACTAACCCAAAGCATGCCCAAAATCAAGAAAAAAAGTAAATTAATAAAACATAAACATAACCTTAAAAAAATAAACAAAACATGTCTTGAATCGAACCCGGGCCACCCTATCACATGCATAAGATCTGACCGCTGGACTACTAGATCTTCTGATCACTCGGTCAATACGCATGTCAGCAGCTTTTGCATCGAAAAGGTAGGGAATCCCCTAGACGCTCTTATGAAATAGGGGCACGCATAACAGCCCTCTTCTGAATGGAATCCAGCAGCTTTAGGGTATGCTTTGGTGCGGCACCCCAGATATGTGAGCAATACTCCAAGCACGGTCTTATTTGCGCTTTGTACAGCAAGAGCAACTGCTGCGGTGTATAGAGTTTTTTGTAGCGAAATAGCGCACCAAGCTTCTGGGAGGCTGATTTTGCGATGTTAGCAACATGGTCATGCCATGACATATTGCTGTTGACCGAGACACCCAGCAGCCCGATTGACGAGGATGAAGGAATGGTCGATCCTGCCATAATGATGTCAGGGCCCGCTGTATTGGCCCTCTTAGTAAACGTTGCTGCTTGGGTCTTTGCTGCATTGAACTGGACCAAATTTCGGTCGCCCCAAGTTTGAACTTTCTCCAGATCTTGATTAATTGCTGTAATCTGCTCCTGTCTGCGGTGATGAGTCTCAGTCGCTGGTAAGGGTTTTTCTGATCTAAAGTGGGAGACAAGGGTACTGTCATCTGCAAAACTGTAAACAGGATTATTCGTTTCGATCAGCAGGTCATTAATATAGATGAGGAACAGAGTTGGTGAAAGTATTGCGCCCTGAGGCACGCCCGCGTTGATGGTGAATGTGTCCGAGATGTGTTCATCGACTGCAACGTGTAGGGATCGGTTCTTAAGGAAACTGGCTAGCCAGCTGCAGAGAGAGGCGGGCAGTCCCAAGGACGGCAGCTTGTTGAGCAGTCCGTCATGCCAAACTCTGTCGAATGCCTTTGAAATATCCAACGCAATCGCTTGAGACTCTCCGTAGTTTTCAATTGCCCTACTCCATATATGAGTGACATAGGCCAATATATCTCCTGTCGATCTCTCTTTGCGAAAGCCGTATTGATTATCGCTGATTATTCTGTTGCCCTCGAGGTACTTGAGTAGTTGCTGGTTGACTACACGTTCCATGACTTTGGAGATTATTGGAAGCAAGGCAATTGGGCGATAGTTTGAGGGCGTGGTTTTCTTGCCTTTTTTTGGAACAGGTTGCACTCGAGCGACTTTCCAAGAGGATAGGTAAATCCCTTTTCTGTAAGAAAGAGAAAAAAGCCTGGAAAAAACGGGTGTTAGTTCGTTGGCGCAGTTCTTTAGCACGATGGCAGGTATTCCGTCCGGTCCTGATGCCTTTTGCGTATCTAGTTCTTTAAGGATTTTGCGAATATCACGATGAGAAAACTTGACTTCTGCGATGGTGGTGTTGATGTTCGGTATAGTGGGGAGAGTCTTGCCTTGGGGCACGTCTAAGGTAGAGTGCGATGAAAACATTTTGGCGAGCATGTTTGCTTTTTTCTTGGCTGTAGTCGCCGTGATGCCACGTTCGTCCGTCAAAGGTGGGAGAGACGTTTTTGTAAAGTTGTTACTTACTGCCTTTGCTACCGACCAGAAATTCCTGGAACCACTGGGGCATTGCAAAAGTTTATTCCTGATCCTTTGATTGTTTAGGTTGAAGGAAATCTCAGCTTACTTGGACAATATTTATTAAATATTCGAATCAAAACGCCAACGTTTCGACACTGATCAGTGTCATCCTCAGGGCTAAAAATCAAAGGACGATCAATAGAATACATATATGAACGTAATTTTCTATACAACTAGAATTTAAAATAACTATCTGTCTAACAGGATAAAGTTGAAAAATTTACAAACAATTACGCAATTACACTGATAGGAAGTTGAACAATACTGAAGTATTATAAAATTTTATAAAAACTAACTGAACGATGTAAATGGGACGTAAGAACACACAAACAGAGAAAACTAAACAAAACGTACCTAGATTACTACGAGTCACAATTAAGACGAGCGATCATTAAGAATGAATCTCATGCCGTCACAATGCTGTTTCGGTTTCGGTACTTACTAAATCGCAGCGTCGTACATTAGGAGTACAGATCTAAATTGTATCCCCACCCATTCACCAAAATCACACTATCCAGCATATTGAAAATTACTAATTATGTTATGGTAAATGATGTTAAGATTTTGTGTATCTGTATTTAAGTTCACATTGTATTTGGTATTGTGAATATGGCACATTTCTAAAAAAATTCTCTTTTTAAAATTTGTCTCTGATTCCACCACTTTAATTGCATTGAAGTTAAACTTATGAAAATGATGTTTAGCCAATCCAGTTCTGGGATTATCCATGTTGGTAACATTACAATCGCGTTTATGTTCCGAGGTCCTTTTCTTTAGATATTGTTTCGTTTGTCCAATATAACTGTAGTGACAACCACCACAGGGTATTTTATAGATGACCTCACTCTTCAATTAATTTTTAGTACGGTCTTTAGTTTTAGCAAATAGATTGTTTACTGTTTTAGTATTATATATAGCAATTTGAGTATTTGGGGTTTTTAGTTTTTTTGATATGGCTTTAGACAGATTGGGTATGTAGGGAATTTTATAATATTCAGTATTAGTTAATATGTTAATATCCACAACCGGTCCTATTATTAGATTTGGTGGGCGTTGATTTAAAATGCGATTAATTAAACCCCTTGGATAATTATTAGCCTTCAAAGTATGGTGGAGATTATTTAAGTTGGCCTTCCAAAAATCTTTATTGCTCAGTTTGAAAATTTTATCTCGGAACTGTTTAATAATATTTATTTTTTGATGTAAGGGATGACATGTATGGTAATTGAGAATTCTGTTTGAGCTAGTGGGCTTTGTATACAAATTGAATACTATTTTTTGATTTGAGTTAATAACCAATAAATCCAGAAAAGGTAATTTATTTTCAACCTCTACTTCTACTGTAAAATCCAAGCTTATATTAATGTTATTTAATTTAGTTAAAACATGATT
>JAEQML010083718.1:0-10379 GCA_016904865.1 Pissodes strobi | reverse complement strand
CGCCATGAAAAGTATCACTTTTCCTCCATATAAAATAATATACTATTGTATAACGATATTATTAAAAACCTGAATGTGAAGTGAAAAAAACCCTCTCCTGTAAATATTAATTTTTGCAGTTAAGCCACTTCTGCCTGAAGCGACGATATGCGCACTTAAATAGTAATACTGAAAACCAATATAGCCATTAATAAAATGTGTACACTACAGTAAGAAAGAAGGCACAGGCCCATCACCATAATAAAATATAAAAGGAATCAAACCATAATTATTATAAGAGTGTTTGCGTTATTAAGTATCAATCCAAAATCAAATTAAAATCACAAAAAACGTGATTATATCAATTTTTATAAAAAAATCTTTCATTAAATATAAATTATATGATCTTTTGATCTCGACCAAACCTATAACATTGTTTATAAAACTGATTCTATTCATGGGTATGTTTTGCCTATGTACAGGGTGTCCGGTTATAAATGTAACCCCCCTTTAACTTTTTTATTTGCCCTCGTATAAAAAAATGGTAAATACAAAAGTTGTAAGGATTTTTATACAGTTTTCTGCGGTGTTACTAAAAAAACAATTGAACATCGAAATTCTACTGTACAGATTAAATTAATGTTTTTTTTAATGGGACACCCTGTATATTCTTCTGTATATCGATAGAGCTATTTAAGGCGAGTTCAGTAATATAAAGTTTGTTGGGTCTGGCTATAATAGTTACCACGTAAATTGCAAGAATGTCGGATATCTGATTATTACTGCACCCTCTCCTAACTTCTTTATTTGGTGAGCTAGAAAAAAATTCTTCCTTCAGATGCTTTTCTGATGTTCATTTGTTTTTCTAGTAACACCGCAGAAAAGCTTCTGAAGGAACCTACAACTTTTGTATTCAACATTTTTTCTAGCTCACCAAATAAAGAATTTAAGAGAGGGGTTCAGTAATAATCAGATACCCGACACTCTTGCAATTTACGTGGTAGCTATTATAGCTAGACCCAACAAACCATATATTACTGAACTCGTCTTAAAGAGCTCTACCGATATCCGGGTGAATATATAGGGTGTCCCATTTAAAAAAACATTAATTTAATCTGCACAGTAGAATTTCGATGTTCAATTGTTTTTCTAGTAACACCGCAGAAAACTGTATGAAGATCCTTACAGCTTTTGTACTGAACATTTTTTTATACGAGGGCAACTAAAAAAGTTAAAGGGGGGTTACATTTATAACCGGACACCCTGTACACTTAACAATCATTACCCAGATAATCAATCTTACGATATGCTTAACCGAAACATGTTTTTACCACACGTTGTAATGCGCTAAATGATCGTTTACTGGTGACGCTGATTTTTTTTTATGAAAATGACACGCACATTAAAGGGAGATCCTATGGCACTCGACGAGCGGTCTGTTTTTTTTTATGGTAGTGGCACACACGCTAAAGGGAGATCCTATGGCGCTCGACGAGCGGTGTGTGTGCAAAGATGTTGATTGCACGGTTCTTAAATAGTTGTAGGTTGTAATTAGGGGGAAACAGATGTCCTGCGAGTGAGTTCCACAGTGATGCAGTGCGCCAGACAAAGTACTTCTTGTAAAGCGATGTTCTAGGTGTTTCCAGTTGTACGACAAACTATTGCGCTCTTGCCGTCTGTCGTGACTGTCTGACAGGCTTTGCCAGGGGTGGGATGAGGCTGGCCAAATCCTGGGAACATCTGCCACAACAGAGACATCTCGGCCACATGTCTGCGGTGTTCCAGACTATCCAGAAAACCGGCAAGCCAGCTGCAGAGAGAGGCTTGCAGTCCGAACGACGGTAGTTTGTTGAGCAGTCCGTCATGCCAAACTCTGTCGAATGCCTTCGAAATATCCAACGCAATCGCTCGAGACTCTCCGTAGTTCTCAATTGCCCTACTCCATATATGAGTGACATAGGCCACTATATCTCATATCGATCGCTCTTTGCGAAAGCCGTATTGATTATCGCTAATTATTCTTTTGTTGTCGAGGTACTTGAGTAGTTGCTGATTGACTACATGTTCCATGACTTTGGAGATTATTGGAAGCAAAGCAATTGGGCGATAGTTTGAGGGCGTGGTTGTCTTGCCTTTTTTTGGAACAGGTTGCACTCGAGCGACTTTCCAAGAAGATGGGTAAATACCTTTTTCAGTGCAGTTCTTTAACACTATGGCAGGTATTCCGTCCGGTCCTGATGCCTTTTGCGTATCTAGTGCTTTAAGGATTTTACGAATATCACGGTGATGAAACTTGACTTCTGCCATGATAGTGTTGATGTTCGATTGGTGGTCTCCCCACCATATCAAACATCAACAGCCTTGCCTTGGGGGCGTCTAAGGTAGAGTGCGATGAAAACATATTGGCGAGCATGTTTGCTTTTTTCTTAGCTGTAGTCGCCGTCATACCACTCTCGTCTGTCAAAGGTGGGAGAGACGAATTTGTAAAGTTATTACTTACTGCCTTTGCAACCGACCAGAAATTCCTGGAGCCACTGGGGCATTGCAAAAGTTTATTCCTGAGCCTTTGATTGTGTTTGCCCTTAGTTTCGTCGATCACACGTTTGCATTCGTTTCTCGCTTCGACAAAATAATTGCGATTTTCAGCGGTCTGATTTTGCTGCCAGTACTTGTAGGCTTGCTGTTTCGTACCTACAGCTCTTTCGCATCTTCCGTCGAACCAGTGCTTTCCTTTTGACGGTAACTTAATGGAATTTGGGATGTAAGCTTCCATTCCTGAGAAGATTACTTGGGTAATCTCTTCGCAGCAGACTGACGTGTCGTTAGTGCCAAAACAGTCGTCGAGCTAAGGAAAATCTAGGTAGAACTCCCTTAGATCGTCCCAGTTTGCAGAATTGTAATGCCAGATTTTGTGAGGCAATGGTGGATCCTTCTGTAGAATTGGCAATTCACAAACCGTTGTAATAAGTTTGTGGTCGGAAGTACCTAATGGCGGACCAACTGTAATTGTGTACTGGTCAGGATTGGTGGTTAGAAAAAGATCCAGGTGGGCGGCGAATTCGACCCTCTCTGAGATTCGAGTTGGTTCGTCTACAAGTTTAGTAAGCCCGCAGCTGATGGCAAAGGCTTCAGCTTCTCTACCTTCGTTGTCGATCTTGTTGCGATGTTTGAGCCAGTTGGTGTTGTGGGCATTGAAGGCTCTCAGAACGATTATTTCTGAATAGGGAACTTGACCTTTTTTTTTATTTCTTTAATATATTTGCCTACCTATAGAGACAGCACACACCAAATCTCAGCCCTCAAATCACAATATTTAATTTGCAATAAACAGTTAAAGTTGTGACCGCAAGCTACTCATTTTAAACGACACGTGACGTCACACCACTCGTTCGATCGGAAAGCAGTCATTGACATATTATCTTAAAATGTCAGTGAAGGCAGTATGGCATCGGCAGCCACAAGTATTAAAATATTTACGTTTATTACTGCTTGTCGTTGAATTGCCAGGGTGTTTGTTATAATTTGTGTTGATTTGTACTTTAATCTGTGCTTTAATATTAATAATAATAATGGAAGCTAAGACGTTCCCTGCTCTGCCGCGCGTCAGGCGCGATGACGAACGAGCTGTGACGTCAATCACAACCGGTCCCAGCCAAGAATGGCGCGTTACAAGAATAATTTGAATTATGCAGTTTTCATTTGCTTATATTTATTATCCAAAATTAAAAAAATAGTTTTTTTGTGAACTGGGGTTCTTTTAATAGTATTAAATTATGTTTGTGAGTAATATTTTTCAAATTTAATTTTTATGCAAGTTCCCCATTGGGGTGACCGACCTGTATTGAGTCAAAAGTGGTAGCTAGTGTTGTAAAAAAGCTTTGGTAAGTTCTATCGCTCGGAGGGCGATAGAGACAACATATAAACTTGGTTACTCCCTTGGCGGTGAACTTGAGCCACATGACGTCAAGGTTGTTCGGTTCGAGTGTTTCCTCGCGGTGACATGAAAGGTCGCTTCGGACAAAAAGGCATATTCCGAACTTATGTATAAATCGGGTGTGTAAGTCGTAACCAGGATAGGTGGTGTTTACTGTTGTTGTTGCAGAACATACCTGTGTATCTGTAAGGGATAGTATGTGTGGTCTATTTGCTTGTAGATGTTGCTGTACCGAATTTATGTGTGTATTTAGGCCTCATATGTTACAGAAATTTATTCTAAATTGGTTCGGTATCTTTGGTGTCTGTGAAATGCGTAATGAAGGGCTCCCAGGGCCACCCAGCGCCTGGAGATCCGAATGACCGGGAGTTTACTTCCGGAATATTTTGATCCTGGAAGCGCCATCATGTCGATATATATCTCTACTGTGGAACTTGGAACCACCAGCGCGGAAGCGGAACGTGATTCAGAAAAACCACTTAGCGCTTCCCAGTTCTGGTGGGGTGGTCTTTCACCGGACGATGCGATTCGGCGTATGCATCTACCACCTAGGGCCGCTTCCACTGGAAGCATCGGTCTCAGGCTCATTCCTTTGGTGGTCCCTAGTCTGACAGGGGAAGAATAGGGTTTGTTGGGATACTCCCCAGTGATCAGTTCCACACTTTGTACTTTGGTGTTCTCCAGCCTGGAGGAGGACGATGAGATTTAATGGGCTCCCGTGGGAATTTGGAATGGCTGGGGCGTCGCTCCCCGTAATCAACCTGCTCTCACCAGTTTGACGTTCCTGCCTGCTAATACAATGCTGCCCTTCTTGTCACAAACTGTGCGTGTGCGAAGATGTTGATTGACACGGTTCTTGAATAGCTGTATGCTGTAATTTAGGGGAAACAGAAATGTCCTAGGAATGAGTTTAACAGCGATGCAGTGTGTCATACCAAGGAGACGAGCGTGTGCGTTCTCGCCGTCTGTCGTGACTGTCTGACAGGCGTTGATGAGGGCGGGATGTAGAGGGCTAAATCCTGTGAACATCTGCCGTAAAATATCTATCTGATTAATTGTGGTAGTCTGTTCCTGTCTGCGGTGATAAGGCTCAGTCGCTGGAAAAGGTTTTTCTAATCTAAACTGGGAGGCAAGGGTACTGTCATCTGCAAAACTGTAAACAGGATTATTGGTTTCGGTCAGCAGGCCATTAATATAGATGAGGAACAGAGTTGGTGAAAGTATTGCGCCCTGAGGCACGCCCGCGTTAATGGTGAATGTGTCAGAGATATATGCATCAACTGCAATGTGCAGAGATCGGTTTGTTAAGGAAACTGGCAAGCCCGCTGCAGAGAGAGGCTGGCAGTCCGAAGGACGGCAGTTCGTTGAACAGTCCGTCATGCCAAACTCTGTCGAATGCCTTCGAAATATCCAACGAAATCGCTTGAAATTCTCCGTAGTTCTCAATTGCCCTACTTCATATATGAGTGACAGGCCAATATATATCCTGTCGATCTCTCTTTGCGAAAGCCATATTCGTTATCGCTAATTATTCTGTAAATCTCGAGGTACGTGATTTACTACACGTTCCATGACTTTGAGGATTATTGGAAGCATGGCAATTGGCCTATAGTTTAAGGGTGTGGTTTTCTTGCTTTTTTGGAACAGGTAGCACTCGAGCGACTTTCCAAAAAGATGAGTAAATCCCTTTTCGGTAAGACAGAGATAAAAGTCTGAAAAAATCGGTGTTAGTTCGTTGGCGCAGTTTTTAACACGATGACAGGTATTCCGTCTGGTCCTGATGCGTTTTACGTATCTAATTCTTTGAGGATTTTACGAATATCACGGTGATGAAACTTAACTTCTGCCATGGTAGTGCTAATTGAAGGAATAAGATGGGAAGGGCCTTGCCTTGGGGAAAGCTTAAGGTAGAGTGCGATGAAAACATTTTGGCGAGCATGTTTGCTTTTTCCTTGGCTGTAGTTGCCGGGAGGCGATATTTCAGTTACTAGTGCATTTGTGAATGCAAGCGGTTTAAATACCTGCAATTGACAAGTATATGGCCCTCCGCTCGCTTCGCTCGCTCCGGGGCTCAAGTAATAGAAACTAACCAAGTGCTAACCAAAGCCATACCCAAGAGAATCCCAAGAAAAAACTATTTGCTTAAAAAAAACAAAACCGACGGGATTTGAACCCGGGTCGCCGAAGTGAAGGCCATCCATGCAGACCCCTAAACCATCAGAGGATATACAAACAACTGGTTGCATCGCGAATACATGCCTCACCTCACGTAGCTAGCCAATCACGCGCCTCTAATTTACAAGTGCACTAGTAACTGAAACCTCGTCGCCTGGATGCCGCGTTCGTCTGTCAAATGTGGGAGAGACGTTTTAATAAAGTTATTACTTACTGTCTTTGCTACCGACCAGAAGTTCCTAGAGCCACTATTGCAAAAGTTTATTCCTGATCCTTTGATTGAGTTGCCTTTACTGGACATTGGTAACAATACAACAATTCTGAGCAATTTGATCGTTTCTATGAAATATTTCTGTATCCGATTATTTGGTATGAATTTTTGATAGTAAAAAATATGCTCTGATGTTTTCGATGAATCTTATCGAAATCAACTGTACGCCACAGAACATATATGGGATAAAAAAAGGTGCACTCTGTAATATTTTTCAGGTCCATTTAAAATATAATTAGCTTTTTGCATCTATCTGGATGATATTCGAGGCATTTTAATTTTTAATATAACTTTATGGACATAGTCAACACTTTTTTCATATATTTCACTGAAATACTTATCAGAATCATTTCTATGTGATTATAATAGTTGAAGGCGTTCGTACAAATATCTTCCCACTGATAGTAAGGGTATAATTTTTACTGAAATATATTCCAAATTGATCTACCCAAACAGTAAACTTTAGAGCTGAAACGCACTTTACAATTTGATCGGACTTTCCTTGCTTCATGTTTGTAAATTTACCTCCAGACTAACAGCTAATTTGTCAAGTGCTCGTAATTTCTGCAAAGCTTTGCCATTTAGTCGTTATCAATTCAGTGGCGGCTTGCGGGTTGAAAACAGGTGTATTATAGGTGGGAACTAAAAACGGTGCATTCGCATTTTACCAAAGTTTGTATTTACCTTATCTTACTTTTTAGCTTTGCTAAAATGGCGAATGCGACGTTTTTTGTTCCCACCTATACACCTGTTTTCAACCCGTGAGCCGCCACTGTATCAATTATGTTGAAACAAATATTGAGTTTAGTCCACCTTCAATACTTTATAACAATTTAAAATATAAGAGTGTAAATTAAGTAACTATAAGAACCAATAAGGAATGTATTTCTAACATCAATTAAAAGCAGAAAACTCTTTCATCATATCTGATAATCAAGAGTAAAAAATCAAACAACTAGCATAGACCATTTTATAATAAGGTCACCAACGATAAGCAAATCGTAAGCTCGTTTCAAATACAGAAAAAACAAAATGTGTCTATCTTTGCAACCTCGTGCGTGCCTTAAAATGCAATATATTCCTCCAAATTTCAATACAGAAAATTATAACAATTGTCAAATAAATATACATTTTACATTCTGTTTTTAGTAGCTACTGTTACAATGTTGAATGTTCTAAAATAAAAAATAATTTATTAACCTCAGGTATTATATTGGTTTTGCAAAAGCAAACAGTTAAAAACTGACTCAAATGAAATCAGTTCGGCACAATGAGTGAAAATATAACGAGCTAATGCGCATAGGCTAAATCTGCCATTATCGTTATAATAGTAAAGTTAGTGCGTAAATCGAGCAAAAATATAAGTGTAAACATCATCTACGTTTAAATAATACCATCAATTGTTGACCCATGTTGAAAATATTATCATCTTATCACTTAGAAAATAAACTATTTTTTGTTGCCATTGTCTTTATCACAGTGACGTAAGTTCTAATATTTCCTAATATTCAGATAAACCGATAATTTTTTATAAACTTGGTAATTTCATAGTGGTCATCTTTTCCGATCTCTAGGAATTGATAATAGAACTAATTTCTTGCAAATTATAGTTATGTAATCGTGATTTGAAGAGAGTTTAAACATAAATAAATTTTAATGTCTTTGTTTTCAGCTAAAATAATTTAGTATAAGGCTCGGTATAAGCACATTACTATTGGGAATTATTTTTGCAAGTTTTATTACAAATTTAATATACTTTTCCGAGTGGATAACAGTATTTTTGTGTATTTTTTGAAGAAATTACGGCATTTAATTTCCCTCCCCAACATCGTCAATTCAATCCAGTAAGACTAGTGTGCTCTCACATAAAGGTAGATCGTAATAATTCAACGGTCAATCTAGAAGATATCAAAAACTACTTTCGGATTCATAAAACAAATCATGTTAACAGGTTATTAGAAAAGTTTCTAAGTTAATAAACAATTCAAGGTGGCGTCATATCTGTCAAATTGACAGCTGGCATTTCCCCCCCCCCCCCCAAAGTTGTTTTTTTTTGTACGCGAAGAATCATCCTTTGATCCAAAAGTCTCTCTCGTTTGTTCGTCGGGTAAGAATAGGAGCGCCCTTTTTTTAGTCGGAGTCGATTGGGCGATTGTGTACGTTTCCTTTTGGGAGTTCATGAGTTCCTGTAGATGAATTAGCCCAGCAGATCAAACCGTGAAGACAGATAAGCAAATATATATTTTTTTAGTAGTTTTTAGGTTGAATTGCTCGTTAATTTATACCGCCGCCGCCGCCGCATAATCAACATCTAAATCTTCCACAAGTATAATAAATTCGGTGTGTCAGATCTATTTTTGATGTGTAAACATCTTACGCGACGGTATGAGGGTAAATCTCGGCAAATGCGACGGAAATGGGGGGACGGACATGTGGGGACGGAGATGTGGGGACGGAATGTGTAAACCGATTCTAGCCGCTAGGCGGTATTATTCAGTATACAATTTTGCCATTTAAAATCGTTTAAAACGGATTTTAGACGATAAAAAGGCATATTTTAAATTAAACGAACCGTCAAATATATTATTTTTATTATATTATATTCACAGTGTATTGGATCCATAGCACAGCTTATTTTTAATGGACGGTTGAATTTAAAGTGAATTTTCGCTTCAAAATCCACGACAAATTCGTCCGAAGCCACAGCGGTCATCCTAAAAAAAGTTCGAATTTTCGGATTTTTATACAATTTTGCCATTTAAAATCGTTTTTAAACGGATTTAGACGATAAAAAAGCATATTATTATTTTAAATTAAACGAACTGTCAAAAGTATTATTCAGATGCCCAGACGTTTAAAACAATATTGAGCCATAGCCCTCTCCTAAAATTTGAAAAAGTTGGTTATTGACTTTTCCAAATCAAAGGATGTCGGCCCAAGATGACTAGGTAAATAAGCTGTGTCCATATGTTGATGTTATTCCTGGTGGCATTAGATTTTCGTGTCGAATTTGTGCAGTGAATTAATCCACTCCGAAGCTGCCAGTAAGTATTATTAAAGAATCCTAACTAATATTATAAATGCGAATGTGCTTGTTTTTATTCTCTGAACAAGCTAAAATGTACAGGTAACGGCCATAGCACGTTGAAAATACCAGTTCTCGTCCGATCACTGAAGTTAAGCAACGTCGGGCGTGGTTAGTACTTGAATGGGTGACCGCATGGAACACAACGTGCTGTTGTAATTTTTTTACAAGCGATGTCGTTATAGGATATGTTTACACATCAGTCTCGAGTACTAGCAGACTCGCTCAAATTTTTTTAAACATTTTTTTTCCTTAATTTTGGGTTAGATTCGGTTGGTTTGGGTTAGTTTTGTTTGGTTGCACCCCGGAGCCAGTGAAGGAAGCGCAGAACCATGCGAAATAACTTAATTATTGCCAACATTCGGCCAAGGTCGCCGAAGGAACCAGAAAAGTTGAAAACAGACCGCTGTCTGAAAACGCTAGTGAAGATAATTTCGTTCAATATCCAAAATATTGCAGCGGTTGGTTTTTTCATATAATTGCTTGTAGGCAGATGAGAAACAATACTTGTACTTGAATCTAATTTTATTAACAAATTAACGAGCATTTATACAAAACAAACTGCTTAACTAATTATTAATTTTAACCCAGTTACTTATTGAAATAATGATTATGCGCGATATAACAGAATTTGTAATTGTCTAGCTCGGTTGTCTGCTCAACATCTGCCCGACTTGCAACTACGCAAATGTGTTGAAACCTTCTTATTTAATAATATTTTTAAGGATGTTAAGATTTTTAGGTATTTTCATGGATCTAATTATAATTATAAATTATATGACTATAAAATTGGTTAATCTTCTGACTCAAGATTAAACATTCTGCCACCTCTCGCACAGGGATTACCGCAGGGCTTATTCGCGAATCCAGCTACCGTTGGGGGCGCTTGCGTTTGTAAACAAACATGGTGGAAAGCGAGTAACACCTTTGTGTTT
>JAEQML010083717.1:0-10379 GCA_016904865.1 Pissodes strobi | reverse complement strand
TTAACTAAGCACCAAAATTAATTTCCACATCGGATGCAAAGAGAATCAATAATTTAAATCCTTAATCAATGAAACGAGTTTGCCAGATGAATATCATATATGATTTCTATTACCACCCATTTACATGTTCTCATCTCGTAAATAAGAATTGGCAAATAAATAACGATGAGAAAGAACTTCCCTCGAATTAATTGTGGGCATGTAAACCTGTCAATACGTCATACAAATATACATTATAACGTGCATATACAAATACGGCTTGACACAGCCATGAATCGTTCCATTCTATTACGGCAGTATATTAAAATTTTTCACTTGTGTGTGGTCTGTGCATATTGTATGATAATCGTTTTATTCAGCTAATTTTTGTTAACAACAATTTTGTTTTTTTTTTTTCAAAATAAAATCAGAATAGGAAGTATTAGTTCTAATCTGCGCTAGAGAAGTGAGGAATACGTTTAGATAACGTTCAGAAAGAGTTATGGCTTTAGATTTGTAACATTTTGAGAACAGAGCAGGGAGCAAAGCTTCGACATGTCTTGAGAACTGGGACAGGGGTAGTGGTGATGCACTTACTAACAACACAGTAAAAATTATATTGTATTCGTGTAAACGAAACCAAAAATTGTATCCCTAAGGAAATTTATGTTTTTGAAAAGCTAGAATTGTATTTTTTCTTCCATTTCGCCTTTTAACTCATGGTTTGAGGACAGTGTGTTTTCTATTAGGTTAGATACGTAGCTACAACAACCAAATAAAATAATGTACTCAAATAAGTACTATGGGCTGATGTATTTTTTCAAAAAAAATTTTATTTCGGTTTTAGGATTAGTTGAAAGTATTTTCATAATTATCAAGATGCTGTTGATTATTTACTACCCACCAAAGCAGATGATTTAACCCATGAGGACATCAGTGACAGTGATCAGGGTCTTCGTGATGTGGTGAATATCTTCTGGAGGAACTGAAAATTTTATTGAAGGAGAAAAAATATCGTAACACTCATCTTCTGACCAGGAAGGTGATCTACCGCTTGCATCAATTGTTAAATAGAAACAAATGTGAAACCAGACAGACTTTTTTATCTGGAGTAAATCTGAAACACTATATGGGCGTATTGAAAATAAAGCTGATAGAGAATTATGAAAAATGAAAAGAATAGCTCCATTACTAATTTTTGAAGTGCTTTTTGATGGGGTAGTTTATAGTCATATCGTAACAGGAAACCAAACCATACCTTGCTAAGCAGAATAATAAACAGAATTACTCAATACCTAATGAAAGGGATAACTGATCTGAATAAAACTTGGAAATATCGCATATAAAAAATGCATTAAGTCGTAATAGATACATAGAACTAAAGGGCAGCTACCAAGAATGAGAATGTACTGGTCATCTGATCTAAATTTACGTGCTTATCGAGTATCAGATTTGATAATCCTTAGATACTCCCATATAAACGATAATATAAGAATAATTACGATAAAGTTTTCAAAATTGGACCCGGGATTAATATTCTAAATGAAAAGTTTCAGGCTGTTTTTAATCCTGACCGAAATCTCGCTATTGACGAAAGCATGATCCATTTTAAAGGAAGAGAACAAGTTACTTTGGTACCAAATATAATATAGGCCTGTGTCTTTCCTGCTTTGAGCCTTTTCGCAACAAAAATAAATAATCTTGGTATTTATGTGTACCATAGGTTTAACTAAACGATCTGTGTTACAAATTATGTACCACCTCGTATTTTTTTTCATGCAAACCCTAAAAGTATTTTTGGCCCTTTTAATATTTCCTAAGTCGTCACTAGGTACAGTCAGCAACAACAGGGCTTGTGGAAATGTTTAAAATAAATTGCTTTCTAAGGGATTAACTCAAACTTTAAAGTTTGAGCGCAGATATCAGATTCTTAATTCAGATCCAAATTTTCATTCAATTCCCAAATACAGAGTTTGAAGCTTGTTTAACTTTATGCTTAGTTCGAGTTTAGAGATTTTGATCTAACATTACCATCAAACACAATTTTAAGTAAATGAAACATTACGAAACAATATGAATCTCGTTATTACACACTTGACACAATATTCTTTCTTAGAAACGAAGTAGATATTTTAAATACTTATCTTTGAGAGTGGGTGGGCATGCAAAAGATTTTCAAATAGGGCGTGTCTCGCTTTAAAAGTTATGTAACGACTTAGTATGACAGGCTTAAGGGGCTATTTAGGATTACTGTATGTAAACACGGCAGGGTGGTCTGGCTGAATAAATATTTATAATATTTATCCGAAAATGGGGTAGATGTTTTGTACCAAGCAAAAATGGGCGCTGTAATATATCGATAAAAATATTGTTTTGAAATTTGGTTAAAATTTTTAAAAATGAACAAATGCTCATTATACGCATATTATTGCAAATTATTGGCAGATCGTGGAACACGATTTTTTTGCAACCACCCTGTGATTTTTTGGTCTGAAAATACATTTCGGTGAACATCATTCTCCAGTAAGCAGCAAGTCTATCATTTAACCACAGCACAAAACGTACGACGTACAATTCTAATGATTTTATGGCATCCCGAGAAAAACTAAAAAATAATCAATTTATAAAATGTTTCCGAAACAAATTCCAATTTTTTCGATTTTTAAAAACTCAACTCGTTTGTGGAATTTTTTGGTCTGGAATCCTTGAGCTGCATCATTGATGAATAAATTGCACTTGGTGTATAAATAAATATATCCTGCAGTATTTTTTAGGTTAAAGAGGAACTTCCAAGCCTTCTAATTAATCAGTCATGAATAGGAAAAGAGAGCAAAATTGCTGATTTAGGAATATATCTGCCATAGATTTAAGAGAATCGAAGTACCTATCATGTATCAAGGTAAACATTTGGAAAATAATCAGTCGTAAATACATCAGTAAATAGAATAAAGAGTAAAATTACTGACCAAGAAACACTACTTGAATTTTCTGGTCTGGGATCTTTGAGCTGCATCATCGATGAATAAATTGCACTTTAAAGCCCTGGTGTATAAATAAATATACCATACGGGCTTAAATAACAAAAGAGCAAAAATGGAATACGACTGCCACTCTCGAATAATTTTTAAATTAAATCGGAATCAAATGGCTATTTGAGCACATATCACTTGGACTTACAAGTCATCAAAGAAACAAGATTGAAAATAATCAATGGTTGATACATGTTTAAAATGAAAAATTACCAATTTGCTGATTAAGGAAAATGATTGCTATCCTGGAACAGTTTATAGATTAAAGAGGAATCAAATGTTTAATTCAGGGCATATAAAGCTTTGATTTACAATCCGTCACGAGATGTAATTAATCAGTCATAAACACATCATTAAAAATAAAAAAGAGCAAAACTGCTGATCAAGGATACATTCGCCACATTCGGCTAGTTTTTAGATTTAAGAGAATGGTAGTATCTATCATCAAAAAGTGCGAATTTGAAAGAAAACAGTCATCGATACGACATTAAAAAGAATAAAGAGTAAAATTACTGCCCAAGAGTCATGACTACCACCCTGAAATAATCTTTGGATAAAGGAGAAATGAAGTACTTAATACAAGACATATAAGACTTGGACTTGCAAGCTGTTAGGGGGTCAGAATTGGAAAATAGTGAGATGTAGCCACAACTCACTCATGGGATGAGAATTTGAAAATTAATGAGTTGTGAACTACTGCTCAGGGAAAACTACCCTGGAATAATTTTTATATTAAAGAGGAATCAAATGGCTATTTAAGGGCATAAGGCATACAACAGTTGGATTTGCAAGCTGTCAGAGAATGAGAATTTGGTAAATAATCAGTCATGAACAGATCCTTAAATAAAAAGTGCAAAACTACTGGTCAAGGAGTGCGACTACCATTCCGGAATAATTTTTAAATTAAAGAAAGAACTAAATAACTATTTAAGGGCATATAAAGCCTGGACTTCAGGGGATGAGAATTTGAAAAATAATGAGTTGTAAATAGATATTTAAATAAAAACCGCAAAATTACTGGTCTAGGAGTGCGACTGTCACTCCGGAACAATTATTAAATTAAAGGGGAACCAAATACCTATTTAAGGGCATATAACACTTACATTTCAGAAGATGAGAATTTGATAAATAATCACTTGTAGACAGATTTTTAAATAAAACAGCAAAATTACTGGTCAAGGAATACGACCCTGGAATAATTTTTATATTAAAGAGGAACCAAGTGGCTATTTGAGAGCATATAACACTGGGACTTGCAAGCTGTCAGGGAGTGAGAATTTGGAAAATAATCAATCGTGAACAAATCCTTTAATAAAAAGTACAAAATTATTGGTCAATGAGTGCGACTGTCACTCCGGAACAATGTTTAAATTAAAGAGGAACCAAATAGCTATTTATATAAGGGCGCATAATAGGGACTAAATGACAATTTGAGAAAATATAAAACTTGAGCTTTTTTTATGGCAGGGGCACACACACTAAAGGGAGACCCTATGGCACTCGACGAGCGGTGTGTGTGCGAAGATGTTGATTGACACGGCTCTTGAATATTTGTAAGTTGTAATTAGTGGGAAACAGATCTCCTGGGAGTGAGTTCCACAGTGATGCAGTGCGCCAGACAAAGGAGCTCTTGTAAAGCGATGTTCTAGGTGTTTCCAGTTGTACGACTAACTGGTGCGCTCTTGCCGTCTGTCGTTACTGTCTGACAGGAGCTGCCAGGGGCGGGATGAGGCGGACCATATCCTGGGAACATCTGCCGTGAAAGTATCTGTAAAACAGAGATATCTCGGCTACATGTCTGCGGTGTTCCAGACTATCTAGATTCCGGGTAGACTCCGGGTCGCTGACGAGACGCACAGCTCTCTTCTGAATGGAATCCGGCAGCTTTAGGGTGTGCTTTGGTGCGGCACCCCAGATATTCTTCAATTTTCTACAATCTGAGTAAGCACGCAGCTGATGGCGAATGCTTCAGCCTCTCTACCTTCGTTGTCGGTCTTGTTGTGATGTTTGAGCCAGTTGGTGTTGTGGGCATTGAAGCCTCCCAGAACGATTATTTCTGAACTGGGGTGATCAACCTGTATTGAGTCAAAAGTGGTAGCTTGTGTTGAAGAAAATCTTTGGTAAGCTCTATCGCTCAGAGGCAATACCTCCTGTTGTAGGAGGTATTGTCAGAGGGCGATAGAGATAACATATAAACTTGGTTAATCCTTTGGCGGTGAACTTGAGCCACATGACGTCAAGGTTGTTCGGTTCGAGTGTTTCCTCGCGGTGACATGAAAGGTCGCTTCGGACAAAAAGGCATATTCCGAACTTATGTCTAAATCGGGTATGTAAGTCGTAACCAGGATAAGGGTAGTTCACTGTTGTTGTTGTAGAACATACTTGTGTTTCTGTGTGGTGTATTTGCTTGCACATGTTGGTGTACCGAATTTATGTTTGTATTTAGGCCTCTTATGTTGCAGAAATCAATTGTAAATTGGTACGGTATCTTTGCTGTCTGTGAAATGCGGAATTAAGGGCTCCCAGGGCTACCCAGCGCCCGGAGATCCTAATGGCCGGGGAGTTTACCTCCGGAATATTTTGATCCTGGAAGCACCATCATGTCCATATTGTTATATTCCTACTGTGGAACCCGGAACCACCAGCGCGGAAACGGAACGTGATTCGGGAAAACCACTTAGCGCTTCCCAGTTCTGGTGGGGTGATCTTTCACCGGACGATGCGAGTAGGCGTATGCATCTACCGCCTAGGGCCGCTTCCACTGGATGTATCGGCCTCAGACTCTTTCCTTTGATGGCATCTAGTCTGACATGGGTAAAAATAGGGTTTGTTGGGTCACTCCCTAGTGATCAGCTCCAGACTTTGTACTTTGGTATTCTCCCGTCTGGAGGAGGACGATGGGATTTGATGAGCCACATCCCGTGGCAACTCGCAATGGCGGGGGCGTCACTCCCCGTAATCAAACTGCTCTCACCAGTTTGGCGTCCCTGCCAGCAGTCGTCAGATGAAGAGAATTTGGGAAATCATCAGTCATGAACAAGTCTTTAGATAAAAAAGAGATTAAGTGATTTTATTAGCACATCATCAATTCAAGCCGCTGAGTGGAAACATTTGCGACATGACAAAATGAGAAATAAAGTCGTAGTAATTAATGGTATCAAATGGAGCAGAATTAGAGCCCTCTATCAAGCTTTAATCAAGGTTTTTAATTCACTTAATAAGGAACAATGGACTCTGGCGTTATCGAATGATCTTTCGAAAGCATTTGATATACTGTATAAGTATATGTATAAGTCATAATATACCGAGTCTTGATATGTTTGAAATTTGCGCTAAGTTACTAAAATCTCATTCAAGTGATCATACGTAAGAAGTGATGAGCGTGATGAGAATGGCAGTTTGATTAGTTCTGATATCAGTCAAGAGGTTTTGCAATAGACTGTTTTGGGATCATAATTGTATACACAAATGAGTTAATGATGAAACATACATTGCGTTTTAGCGGGAGCGTTTTAAAGGGTCCTGTTGAGGCATTAACATGTTACCACCGCTTTCTTACGCTGCGTTTTGACCGCATATTTGTAGACTGTTCGATTTAAAATTATAGGTTGTACTCATCCCGCCAAACACGACCCGCTAAAACGCTCCCGATAAAACGCAATGTATGTTTCAGCACTTAAGCGGCATAACTGGCATACGTAATGTTCTGTACGCTGATGACACACATTTCATCTTTAGTGAGGAAAATAATGTACTACTGGGGATGCGCTTGAAAGTTAGTTTAGATAAACATATATTTTGATGAAATTGTCAAAAATTCAATTACTCATGTTTGTAAATATTATGATAAATACGTACCTATTAAAGTTTAGTTGTAAATAATGAGTGTAAAATTTTCGAGGTGTGATGTAGATGCAAGGTTGTAGTAGAGAATTTGGCGTGGCAATACCCATTCCATATTATACTGTGAACTTTTAAAATGCACAAGCTACCAAAACGCAAGCGAATATAAGCCTT
This sequence comes from Pissodes strobi, assembly GCA_016904865.1. Taxonomy (NCBI): domain Eukaryota; kingdom Metazoa; phylum Arthropoda; class Insecta; order Coleoptera; family Curculionidae; genus Pissodes; species Pissodes strobi. The sequence continues at coordinate 3,354 of JAEQML010083717.1, read as the reverse complement.
AAAGGTGCAACGATCAACACATTTCATTATATAAATACGTAAGCAAACCATGAGTTCGGCAGACCTTGTTTCTCACCTATAACAGTTCCCTGCATGCACATGGGTACATAGGGTTGCAGGTTAGGACCCTATGTACCCATGTTTACCATCATTTCTTACCCATACCCGAGTTTCGCAGCACACAGGTGCGTGGGCTTGGGGATTACCCACGTACAGTAGTAAAAGTCGAATCTACGATAAATTTTTCAAAGTTCTGAGAAAGATAATTTTCAAAGTAATAGCTATGAAGTAGTTAGAATGTAGTGTAAACTCTATAAGTCAATGCGAACCATAAATAAAACACAACACAGCCCTTAAAAAACTATATTATAAAACAGTGACCAAAGACCTATAAACAATTCAAAAATATGCCTCAATTAAAAAGACATGTGCACCTTAGTAACCGGGCACTGTGTACATTTACCAAGTTTTTGACCAATAGACGTTGTTATTGTTTTCTCATTAATTTTTTGATCAACAGACGTTGTTATTGTTTTACCGAAGTACCTTGGCTATTCTCACCTAAGGTAAATCGATCCTTAATCTGAGCTATATAACCTGCACGCAGCCCAAGGCGTGTCATACCGGTCGTAACATTAAAACTGTATTACACTAAGTGACGAAAGCCGTTCTATAAACAATTAAAAGTACACAGTCAATCTCAAGACCTACACAATTTTCTAAACGTGACAATACTTATGTTCACTCGAGAGTATGGTTTAATTTTCCTGGGTAGATAATTCCTCTCATATTCTCAGGATGAAAAGAAGGTGTATAAGAAGTCTATTTCAAATGAAACCTGACACAAAATATAAACTGCAACCAAAAGTAGTTGTTGATGATTAAGGCATTTTGCTCAATGGACGAATTTCTTTGATAATTAATCGAACACAAGGCAGCATTGAGTTAGGGGATGTTTCCTTTCTGTATATCTTCGTTTCTTTCTTGAATATCATTGCTATAAGAATGTTTTTGAGCTGGTTATTATAGATATATTACTTGGCAGCCTTCCACACCCACTTTAGGCTTTATAACTTTGTTTTTAAAACTTTGTTTTAAAATAAATAATTTTGAACGCAAAGTAAAACAGAGCAAAATAACTAGATATAGATAAATTAATGTATCTTAATATAGCAAATTAATCCGCAATAATACTTACTGTAATTAAGCTCATTTTCTAAATAGGAGTATTTAATTCAATTAAACCAGTAGTTATGAGTACCTACCTAATCTTTTATTTTTATAATTAGACTAATTATCCTCGGAGCAGTAATTAAATCATACGTTTACAAGAGATCCACACTGCGAGAAAAAATTAATAACTGCGATTAGACAAACCGAGGAAAACTATTATTAGGCGACCGACCTATGTGAGGAGAGTTATAATTTGAATAAACTAAAATATAGATTAATTTTACAAATTTTAATTTTTTTATGTTCAGCACACAGCTGTGCGGAGGAAACGACGCCGACGTTGCACTTGATGCGCTGTAGGTTATAATTTTCGGGAAAGACGTTACTCGAGAGCGAGGCAGTCCTCCAGATGAAGGAGTCCCGCAACAGCCTCGTCCTGGATGTTCGCAACTGAATCGTATGTCAGAGTTGCCAGAACGTTCGGCTCGATTTCCCCAGTCGAACTTGAAAAATCCTTCAAATTTAGGACTTTTTGAAAAAAATCCCCACAATTTTTTTTTTGTTTTCGTCGTTTATGATATTTTATTCCTGGATTTTAATAATTTTTTGTGGCTAAAATATTTTCCCCATATCTCTAAAATATCCCCAAAATAGGCTCTGTTACAAATAAAGCCTCAAGAACCAGAAAATATTTAGTGCAAATAAAAGCTGCTTTGTCCAGAAAATTTGTTATTTTTTAAATGAAAGAGAGAACTTATAACCAACAGTAAAAACAAGATAAAAAATTAAAAGGTGTGTACTTAGGACCCTACGATAGGGGTGAAAACTCCAATAATGCGATATTAAAAGCTAAATAAAAATAAGAAAAAAAGTTTCTTGAAAGAAGGCTTCAGATATAGAATAGATGGCGTCAGCGCAGTTCGGGCATAAAGATTAGTAAAATATATATTTTTTACATTTTATGATCAGAATAATTGGATTTTTGTGTTTTTATCTGATTTTGTGATTTAAGAGATCAGATTTGTGTCGAATCGCGTCAAATTGAAAATTCCCTGTTATTCCCCATGTAAATATTGTTTCCCCAGTAGAAATCCCCAGAATAAAATATCCCCGAAAAATACCCCAAAGAAAAAAAATCCCCTAATTTTTGGGGAAAATCCCCTAATCTGGCAACCCTGTCCTATGTTGATGAACAGCTTGTGTCTGATGGGTGTTTCTGTTTGGCACAACTCTGGGCGGAATCATAAGTGCCAGCTCGTTTGAACATCTACTATAGTAGTATCGATACTAAACAGAAAAGTCTGCCACTTTTCTTTGATGTTCAAGACTATAAAGGTCTTTAGTCAACTATGAATCATCCACAAGACCGACTGCTCTTCTCTCTATGGAGTCCAATATCTTGAGCAAGTGTTTAGGTGCCGAGCTCTACGCATGGGAACAGTATTGCAGAGATGGTCTTATCTGGGCCTTATAGAGCAGTAAGAGCTGATGAGGAGTATACAACATTTTTTGCCCTATATAGAGTGCTCCTAGCTTTTGTTCTGACACCTTTGCGATTTTGGTGACGTGAGCGTATGGATGAGGCCAGAGTCAGTGTTTGTCCTGTCATTGATAAGTCAAGTCCTGTTTCCTGTTTTTGAGAAGATAGCCGCTTGAGTCTTTCTTGCGGTAAACTGGACATTGCTTTCCGCACCCCATTTCAGGATGGCTTTCATATCCTCATTGATGGCAGCAATCTTATTTTCCTGCTCGCGTAAGGAACGAGCAGCGGTCATTGCAGTCCGCGACATGAATGAAGATATAAGACTGCTGTCCTCTGCAAAGCTGTAAATAGAATAGTTTGTCTTGTATAACAGATCGCTGATATAGAGCAGGAACAGTGTGGGAGATAATATACACCATTGACGAACTCCGGCATTGATTTTAAATTCCTCCAAGGGAATGGATATTTCTTCAGAATGAAATACAGCTCGCTTTACTGAATCTGCATTAGGTTATGTTCATTTGTGTCTTTTGCCTCGATATATCTCTTGAATAAAAGTAGTCATCGTTATTTCAGTTTTGGTTCAACTTTAAGCGCTTGACCTGTCTAGTGAGATACATCTTCAACGCATGATATTTATTCGAAATGTGCAGCTCAATATTTATCATAATCTTCCAAGTGAACGTCCAAATAAGGCC
>JAEQML010083716.1:0-10380 GCA_016904865.1 Pissodes strobi | reverse complement strand
GAAGTAGAAGAGATACATGGTCGGTTAAATGGAGGCAAAGTTGCGCGATTTGATGCTAATCAAAATGCCACTTTACAAGTTTAAAAATTCCGAACACTTCCGAAGATTTTTGGAAAAAACCGAATATTCGCGATTTAATTTTTATTTTTGTATGACTCTATTTGAATAGATATAACAAAATAAATTTCACATTCTCATTGCTACTTTTTCTATTCTACAAGATGGTGTTATCAGATTTTCAAACCGACGTTTCGTCTTTGAGCTACCATCATCAACTTTGTTTTTTTAAATACGGCCCTGGATTTTTTATTACCGTTTTTAAAAGCTGTTAAGGTCCCAAAACCAATGATGTATTGCACTTATTTGAAAAATTAATATTAGTGACATTTTCCATAAGAACTCATGTGTTAGAGAGAGACAGAAAACTGATTTTTGTAAGATCTTACCAGGAAATTATTAAAATGATTTTTTCGAAAAAGTGCAATATAACAATGAGAATGTGAAATTTATTATTTGTTCCATATCTAATCCCACACAACTATTTACTTGGGTAAATTGCTAAAAATATCGCCTAGAGCCTATGGTTTGAGGGTTGACACTCTAATAATTATATTATTTATTACTCACTTCTTATGGTAGTTTTTAAGCTTTCTTTATGCAAGACGTTAATGCGTAAAAAAAGGTTCTTGTTTTTAATCCTATTAAAAATTTATTTTCTGTCTCTCTCTAACACATGAGTTCTTATGGAAAATGTCACTAATATGAATGTTTCGAATAAGTGCGTTACATCATTGGTTTTGGGACCTTAGAAGCTCTTAATATCCGTAATAAAAAATCCAGGGTCGTATTTAAAAAAACAAAGTTGATGATCGCAGCTCAAAGACGAAACGTCAGCTTCAAAATCTGATAACACCATCTTGAAGAACAGAAAAAGTAGCAATGAAAATGTGAAATTTATTTTGTTATATCTATTCAAATAGAGTCATAAAAAAATAAAAATAAAATCGCGAATATTCGGTTTTTTCGAAAAATCTTCGGAAGTATTCGGAATTTTTTAACTTTTAAGGTGGCATTTTGATCAGCATCAAACTGCGCAACTTTGCCTCCATTTAAGCGACCTCGTATCTCTTCTAGTTTCCGAGATCCCAATGATGAGGCTCGAATTTGGGACACCCTGTACATACAGCAATACAAAGTATAAAACAAACTATTATGTAAATTATATGGCATCCGATGCGACATCGTGTGTGATACTGAAAAACAAAATTAAGAGATATATTGATACTGTTGATTATCCAATCAAACCTAGTTTACCGACATGGAATTTGCAGAATAAAGACAAAAGTAGAAAACAAGTCCATACTCAAGAAGCAACAACAACAGCAAATTCAACAACAACAAAGGAGCGAAGGAACAGAAAGAAAAAAATTAGGTTAGTGTGGTAATATAATTTTAAATTTTGTAAATATTAGTTCATGAACTTTGATTTTTTAAGTGATATACAAAAAGTCTCAATTCATAAAGAAAAAACTTTTAATAATCTTAATAAAACTATTACTAACAAAAATGATCTCATTATGCACGTAAATATAAGAAGTATGTATGGATATTTTGATAACCTGAAAATACTGATAAAAAGTTTAGTAAAACGACCTATAATTATCATATGTACTGAAACATTTATTCAAGTTAAATATAAAATGCATAGTATTGAAAGTTACAAAAGTTATTATAATGATAGTAAATTAAATCAAAACGATGGTACTATTTAAATGATAATAATAAATTAGAAATTTCTTCTGTATACCGATCTAGCATATCTAAAACTGAATTTATTCTTGAATTCAATAATTATTTGAACATAAAGAAAACATAAAAAATCACCTAGTCATAGGTGACTTTAATGTTGATATTTTAGAAACTGATAACATAAGCCAAGAGTTTCTCTGTAATTTCTTAGAGAAAGGTTATCTTCCTGGTATAGTCGGTATCACTGGACCATCAAATCAAACCAATAAAAGATCTTGTATTGATAATATCTACATTAAAACTAAAAATATTAACACAGTCACATATAAATCAAAACATTCCTTAACTGATCTCTATCCAATTTTTGTTGCAATAAATAAGTTGAAAACTGAAAGAAAATTACCAAATACTAGAATAAATTATAATAAATTAAATAAAAAAGAACAATAGACTGGAGAGAAACAATATTAATACAAGATCCTAACACAACAACAGATAAATTAATAAATAAAATAAAAACTTGTATTGATTCTGCTACAGCTGTAAGAAAAAATGATCAAAAACAACAAAGGAAAAACTGGATAACAGATGCTATTATAAAATCATGTCGTACTAAATAATTTTTATATCAATTATGGCAAAAAGATGAAGAACTAAAAAAAACAATACAAACAATATACCAAAATACCAGACAAGGTAATTATGGATGCTAAGATTAAATATGAAAAAAAAAACAAATTGAAAATAATTCCCAAAAAACTGGGGAATTATTAACGAAAAAATTGGAAAAAAAAGAAAACAAATGATACTATAATTACATTAATGTAGAGGGTGAAAAGGAACAGATAATGTGACAATTGCTCGCAATATGAATAAAAATATCTGTGAGATAGGTGAAAAATTGAGTGAAAAAAATTTACAACGAACAAATGCTAAACCAAGATTACCAGAAATGAACTGTAATACTATTTTCTTAAAACCAACTAGCGTACAAGAGGTTGTCAGTATAATCAACAATTTGAGACTTAAAAATGGTGGAGTAGATAAAATTAATTGTAAAACTTTGAAAATATTATCAAATTACATTTCTGAACCTCTAGCATATTTATTCAATTCGTGTATTGAAATAGCTATCTGGCCGGAGGCATTGAAGAAGGCCGAAATTGTACCTATTCATAAGTCAGGAGATAAACACAATATATCAAATTATAGACCAAGTTCACTAATATCAAACATAGCAAAAAATTTTTAAATAATTTATAATAGAATTTTTGATTTCATAAAAATGAATAATATAATATCCGATCATCAATTTGGTTTTATGAAAAAAAATAGGTACAAAAAATGCTTTAAATCATTTGACAAATTTACTTTACAATAAACTATACTGATAACATTTCTGGACTTGGCCAAAGCATTTGAACTGTTCTCCATAAAATATTGTTAGACAAACTTTACTGTTATGGAATAAGAAGAATGGCTCTAGATCTGCTTTCAAGCTACCTTAGTAATAGATCACAAATGGTTAAAATAAATGAAAATTATAGTGATTATATGATTTTAAAATCTGGTGTTCCACAAGGTTCAATTTTGGGACATTTACTGTTCATTCTATATATCAATGATATCTTGAAGGAGATCCCCATTGAATCAATATTATCGTATGCAGATGATACTGCAATAATTGCTACTGGTGATACTTGGAGTGAAGTTGAAGCAAAAATAAATGTTCATTTAAAAATTGTTGATGAGTGGTTGGTATTAAACAAATTATCTCTAATTGTAAAAAAGACTGTATGACTTTTGGCAACTATAATGATAGTGTTCCATCAGAGATAAACATTAAAATTAAATATAATCTTATAGATAGAGTAGAAAAGTGTAAATATTTAGGTTTAGTTTTTGATCATAACTTAAAGTGGGACAAGCATATTCAGTATATCATACAAAAAACGAAATACCTAGTCTTTATTTTCTATAAAATTGCCAAAATAATGCAAACAGAAACACTAAGAATGATATATTATGCTTTTTTTCATAGCATTATAAGCTATGGAATAATAGCATGGAGTGGAGCTTATAAAAATAACATACATCTATTGCAAAACTTAAAAATAAATTACTATAAATAGTCAATAAAAATAACCTTGTGGTAAACGATAATCCTATGAATTTAGAACAATTATATACATTTGAAGCATTGAAATACCACTATAGTTCTTTGAAAAATACATATCTCACCTCTGCTAGTATTACTCGAAGTAAAAACCTGATTGTTCCAAAAAATAAGAAAAGAGTAAGTGATAAAAATTCGTACAAAAAGGCAATTAAAACTTTCAATAATTTGCCAAATGAATACAAAGTATTGTATGTAGATAAAATATCACATGTATATATGTTGAAAAATTGGATAAAATCTAATTGAGTTCTAAAGTTTATTTACTGTTACATTTAATGTACATTCATATCTAATATAATAGAATAAGAAATTTTCTTGGTAGCTCTATCAAGAAAACTTTAATTTTAGTTAGTATTAAGATTTTTTATTGTGATATTTTGGTTATGTTTCTTTTTTTCTTGCAACTGGACCTGCGTATAGATAACTGTGTTTATCTCTGCAGGGTTTTACAGTTTTTTGTATAATTTACCGTAAATCTTTTCTGGTTAAATAAATACTAAATACTAAAATAAATCTAGACTTTTTGAATAAGCTGAGTGTAAATTACAGATATCTCGAATATGTAGAGGCAGGTATTGCTAGACAAATAACAATGTATATATCAAAGATTTTCATGGCGTGATCAAACTTCTAAGAATTTAAATTGTTTTGAATTAACTGCAACTTTGGGACTTATTTAGCTATCGAGAATGAAAATATGTTTTTTACGTGAACGATTTTTTTTACCACGAATTAGTGATATTTGAAGCTAGAACGAATACTTGGAGCGGTGAAGGCTTCTAATTACGTAAATGGGTCACAATTAAATTTGAACTTTTTGAAAAATTGCTTATCACTTTTTGAAAACTTGCTTATCGATCCAAATCCAAACATTCATATACTCTGACACTTTTTTTTTGCAACTCATACAGTCAACTTACTTGTATTCGCAGATGCATCGCAAACATATTTATAGTGGGAGCAGCGCCAATAACACCACAAAGTTTACCTCGCCTCGAATTATGCGCAGCAGATTTGGCAACTACTTTATCAAAGCAGTAAATGATTCTCTTAAGAAGATACATTGGCTAAACGGGTCACCTAATAGAAACTTTCGTAGCGAAGCTCGACTAGCAAAAACCAATGGTTTGATGTAATGTTATGGGGCAACCCGGAAAATTTGGTTACTCACGGATGCGCAGCAGTTCAACTAAAGAAAAATGACTTTTGGTAGCAAGGTTCCGCATGAGTAAAATTCTATAGACCTACGTAGTAATATATGGAAAATTAGTAAATCAAAGACTATACTGGAACAAACTGTAATAAAGACCAAACTTTATTTTTGTAGAAAAATTTTACACTTACTAAATACACAGATTTGTCAAACGTAAAAATAGTCGTGGCTTATTGCAAACGTTTCATTTTCAATGCTAAAAATCCTGAATACAAATGGGTTCAAGGGCAAATCAATGGGCGCATTCAGAAGAACACATCGATTAGTAATCGATTGTGCGATGAATAATCGACATATGACCAATCGAACGCCATTTTTTCCATCGCGTCAAAAATACGATTAGTAATTGCGATTAGTGATTTGTTTATATTTTTTTACAAATGTTTGTATTATCAATTTGGGCAATATGGATAAGGAAAATATTGAACATATGAGTTAAACAAATATACTTTATAACATAATTTGGAAGTGAAGAACTCCATGATAAGCTGCAAAATGGCAAGTAAAAAATATTAATAAGAATAAGTTATATTTTGATCAACGTAAAAACTGTTATAAAAGTAACTATACATACTAATTATATAATTATTGTATAGTAAAAATAGTTTGCTGATTCTCTGGGCATCCTAAAATGTTCATCACAATTATTGTCAAGTATGTCAACAAAAGACAAATTAAAATATAAATGCATTCAGAAGATCTCATCGAAATTGCTCATCGTCACGTGACCGATTACCTAGCGATAACTTAATCATTTCTGTCTTCTGAATGCGCCCAATACTCGGAAGCTAAATGAAAGTCACCAAACTTTGATTAAAATATTATTCTGGATAATAGACATCATTAACAAAACTGATTATGATACAAGAACTCTCATTACATTGTGGTCCACAACAGTTTCTTTATTCAATTAGATTGGCAGCTACCTAGACGCAATGGACCAAAAAGATAGTGCATAATTCATAATTATTGTATCCCTTGTTTCAAGATCTAATCTAAACCTTGCCAATAACCTAGTGAAGGAATAAACAATTTAATTTCGATTGTTAATACTAAATGCGATTATGCGGGGTTATTTAAAATGAAAGATAGAAACACTTACAAACAAAAAGTCCGTTAGTCTAACAAAGGTTTCCGAGACAAACCTTTGCATGATGTCCTTTTACTGGTCTTACTTATATAAATTTTTTTTGGGCACAAAAGTTTTTTACAGATAGTAGTAGGAGATGGAAATGCACACGTGCAAAGCACAACATCAAGGACATTAACAAACAGTATTTTTAATAGTCCTTACAATACAACAAGAGAGACACTCAATTCCCACAACCACTAATAATATAAAATTAGCAGGAAGCTTGGAGCCACATTTTTTGGACAGAAACTGCAAGAAACATGTTTCTGCCGCGTTACCACTTAGTCCATGTGCACAAGTAAATATGATTGATTTATAAAATGATTTTTCTAACTACTTTCAAACATTCATCTTTTCATACATAAAACTAAATACTGTACATGAGGTTAACGATAACTGAATGTCTAACAAAACTTCTTGATTATTTGAATCTACCATGAACTTCTCTTTACTGAATTCAAACATTTTTTGTGTCAAATTTTCAACTGACTGCTTTTCCGTTCACACTAAATACCTTGTGTTTTTACTTCTTCGACAATTTTCTCAACTTAGCTTTGCCAGGGACTTCGAAACTTGATTCGAATCTTGAGTACAGGTACAGATTTGTCTAACTACAAGTTTCCAACCGCCATTTTATCTTCTTCTATCTTCAACAGGAGAGACGCTACGAGCTGTATTGTCTCGAGAAAATGCGTTAAAACGCCCAAAGAGTCCTTAATTCAGTGTTGAAAAATGGGGAACACAGAGTACAGCAGATATTTTCTAAATATATGTGCAAACAAATGAGAAAACGACTAAATGTCTTGGCGTCAAACAGAGTTACGACTGGGTAGATGTTCTTGGCGCCAAACTCAAGCACGACTGGCTGGAGCGATGACTGGACCGTTGCTTCACGGGTGAGTGTTTGTAAGGCACTAAAATTTAATTTTAATTTTTCCTACCGGCGCCGGTGCGGACAAGGAGAACAGAGCGGGAAATTGCGCGGCAGCGGAATGAATTTGAGAGGGTAGAAACATGTTTTTTCTTTATTTGACATATTGTAGTATACACAACATTGACGGAGAAAAAGATGTATTAAATTGAGAACGATTAATAACATTTTCCTTGACGGAATGACGATTTGCTTTCCAGCGATTGTTTCATATAATGGAATCTATTCTACTGACAATCCAGGTTCGGACCAAGGAGAAACTGAAATACAACGCTTTAAATGGACAAATTGCTGTTTACCTGGGGTGAAATAAATATATTCGGAGTTTAGTTATGGCTCATTCATACTACGGTCATGCAGGGTATTATCACCATACCATACTGTAAAAAACGATAAGCTAATATGCATGTTGTGGTGTTTCCCCCACTGGTGTTAAACAAAATGATTTAAAGCCTTAGATAAAGATTATGAAAACCACCAGTGGTCCCAATATTGAACCTTGCAACACGCCAATATTAGTAGCTATCAGACCCAACTCTACCTATCACAATAACCTGCTTACAGTTTTCTAAGTAATTTTTAATTCATAAATTAGCAGTTCCAAACTAGGACGAAATATACTCCATAGCATTATGAACTTACATGCGCCAAAGGGTATTCGTTATGGATGTCTCTGTGTTCCCATCCGCCAAAATGCACCAGATCTTTAGGCATGGTGACTTCGGGCCCATTGAATACGGACGGTTCGTTCATGTCGTTCCAAATCCAGACGTCGTGCGTGGTGCCCTTGAAATTCTCCAGGCTGTAGAGTTTCTTGTAGTAGTCTTGGGTGGCCGGGTTGTAAAAGTCCAGGTAGGAAGATGAACCGGGCCAACACCAACCTTTAATTTAAGCAAAACAGAAAAGCAATTATAAGTATATTGGACAATGGAAGTTCATTCAACACTACCGAATGTAGAACTTATATGGTTAGACATGAAGAAAAGTGCTAAGTGGTTCTACCCTTAATAAATATGACTATGCTAGAAGAACCATGAAAAAACGATTTTGCAAAACCATTGGTCATAATCCGCCGACGTTACAAACAGGAAAACATAATATGAAACAATGTCTTCTAAGATTTGCCTTTGTGCTTCATCAATTTGCTAACATATTTTCTGTTCTTACCTTCATATACATTTCCATCCTTATTCTTCACATAGAAGTCATACTTCAGCGAGTCTTCGTGCACAAAATAACCCCCTTCCCTCTTGATATGAGGATCGATAATTACCACCAACTTCCTACCGGTACTGGTGAGGTTGTTAACCATATTTTCTGGGTTCGAGAATTTGATGGGGTCCCAGGTGAAGTACTTCTTGCCGTCGGTGTACTCAATGTCAAGCCACATGACATCTAATGGCAGATTGTTAACGTCGAAGTTGGCCACGACGGTGGTGACATCTTCTTGATCGTTGTAGTTCCATCGGCTTTGATGGTAGCTGAGGGCGAAGAGCTAGAAAAAAATATTATTAGAGTTGTGTCAACGTAACTCAATATTTATTTATTAAAATAAATCAGAAAATAAGGTCAACTACATAAAGGCATACCCTGTAAAGAGAGAAATTACATAACAACATAAAACCCTAACAAAACTATAAAGTTTGCTTTGAAATTACTGACACCAGGATAATAATTAAGATTGAGAATTTTTACCCTAAACGTTACTAAATGGATTTGAAAGGTCCAAATTATTAAACGAAAATCTGTACAGTTCTACATGAACATGAAAGCTGCGGTTGGTCCTATGAGAAGTCTCACCACAATAAATATCTACGCAACAGCCCGAGTTTACTCTTTTTCATCGTCAATATCCGCCTTTGGTTAATATTCAAGAGTGCAAAAGATTATATATTCGCAAACCTTTACAAAACTAAAGCTTCGCTACAGACAGCTTTGTTGATAAATATTTGAGCACACATCAGAGCAAAAGCTCTTGGATCCCTTGTTCATACAACATTTAAAAACTCATGACATAGGTGTATATTTCAGTTACAGAATTAAACACGATTAAGTAAAAAACAAGAACGAACATGCATATAATATTGCAGCTCCCCATCAGCAGTAGTGAAAGATTCTTCATAATATTAAAGAAAAACTACAAAATTTGCCAGCAATGCAAATATTTAAATTAAAGGCCCAAGATGGTCTCTTTTTCGAGTTGCCATTCAGAGACTTTTGACGGGAAAATAAGAACAATCCAAGCAGTTCATTACAATAACGCGTAAAAAATCGAAAAGATCACCGTAACAGTATATTCCAACAATGTTTCATGCTAAAAACCACAAATACCAATTTTTTTTGAGAGTACTATCAAAACCAACTCCTAGACAAAGCCTTCAAAAAACAACTACAAACTCGCAGTACAATTTAACATAAATTGAAAGAGGAAAAAATATTAACAAACACAATAAAAATCAGTAAACTCATTTTAACTAGACCGATGAAGATCGTCATAGATTAAGCCAAACTAAATAGAACCATAAAAAAATGACTCAAAAGAACACTAGGCCTTTCAAACAAGATATTTTTAACTTCCCTCCTGATTTTTTTAATAAAAAAGATTTTTTGAAAATCAGTTGGAAGCTTGTTAATAAAAATTTTTCATCAAACATGATAAATAAGCCAATTCCGGGAATGGAAATTTCTCATTAAGTAATGCCAATCAATTCGAATAGGAATTTTTCATGAATAAGACAAAAGTCATAATAAAGAAGGTAAAGTTAAGTTATTCATAAGTCTGAATAGCTCACATGGTTATCCTTAGAAATATATCTAGCGAATATACAATAACAACCATACTACAACAGATACATACTTGTGGCAAACCATGAACTCCAGTCAGCGAAGCATACTGCCTTATTGTGTCTCTAGGCGTAGGCCCCATCAACACGAAGAAATCCATGGCTCCGCTTTCGCTCATGAAGCGAACGTCTACGTTCGTTTCGGATTTAGAGCCGCTCACAAGATTCACTAAGGAAGAAACCACGTTGCCGTCTTTGCTATTTGTTACGTCCACCCAGGTTTCGGCGGCGTTGTGCCAGAATACGCCCACTGTGTGCTTGGGACTGAAAAAAACATTCTGGTAAAAAAAAAATCGTTCCCTAAACTGCTTCACTGTACTTTTTAAAAATGCA
>JAEQML010083713.1:0-10380 GCA_016904865.1 Pissodes strobi | reverse complement strand
CGCATTTAGCAAAATTTCTTAGTATAGGCGGATGAAGGCGTGAACAACCGTATCAATCAACATCTTTGAACACACACCACTCGTAGAGTGCCATAGGATCTCCCTCTAGTATGTGTGCCACTGCCATAAAATAAACTACCTATACTTTAATGAAATCCATTCAGATACTAGGATACGAATGTGATGCATAACAATTAACAATATTCGGTCTCGGTCAATATTAAATATTGCCGAGACCACAACGTTTACAATTTGTCAATTTTAACAGTTCATAGTTACTATTTTCAAAGGACATTTTGAAAGTTAAAGTACTTATTTTTCATTATTTGACTGGTGGTAGAAGAAATGGTGTATGCAAGTCACATTTAATGATGGCTATTAAGATACTATGTGTCGAGTCGTAGTTCTCACGCTCGTGTCTTAGTAGTTATCATTAAATGCTCATTGCCGAATATACTACTTTCTACTACTATACTTTAATTAATTTATTAAACATTTACGAGCTGCAGTTTAATAAGCTCCATTACTGTACAGATTTTCATTAAAATGCGAGTTTATAACTAAGGAAAAGGCAATATCACAGCAATATTCGGGCAATACAAAGATTCCCATGATCATTACTTCTTAGTAATATTATCCTTTATTTAACTATGTAAAAAGAGATATAGCGTGCTATTTAAAATTTTCATGATAATGAGCAATAATTATTCTCTTGTCAAACAACACCCTCTGGCGGCTAGACCAAAATCGATTCGAACAAAATTTATAATGCAGATTATTAAGTAAGAAAAGCTCTTTTAAACGGGCCCTAGTTTGTTTAATTTCGTAATCAGAGTTTAAAGAAAAACAAGTTTGACCTTCCCCCATCACCTTATTTTCAGTCCTCTACACAAAAGAAATTCCAATTTTTCCAAAGATTAAAATGCCGCTATTTTAAATATATCTTAACTTGGCATATTTTTGAGAAAAAAACCTCTTTTCTGGATTACCATAGCATTTGCGCCCCCTAGCGGTCGTCTTATGAACTTGAAAATAATTTCCAGCGATTTCTCTTGGCCAATTTACTGATAAATTTTTTCCCTCGAAGCTGTAGAGTAAATAGTTTCCGAGATATGGCCGACGTCCTTTCTTATTTGGACACCCGGTACAGGATTATCCAACGAGGACTAGACTAGATGATTTTTTGACTTGCCCTGTACATACTTATATAAAAAAATTGAAATAGCCATCTTTTGTAATTTGCTCCCGCGAATTCGGATATGTTCAGCAAAAAACAATTGAACATCAAAAATAAAAGTGCTAGGGGTCACTTTCATATATTTTTAAGTGGAACACCCTGTATATTACTAAATTTTTGGCCTCTCTAGAAAAATCTAAACACATTTTGTGTATAATATCCTATACCTATCTTTAGCTGTTTACCAATATTGACAGTGGAAAGTCGGGCATTTTGACACTTTAACAGGCTCTAAAATCTAAACCGCACGAGATAAAAGAAAACGGTTTGGACATTCCTATCCTGGGTTTTCATAAGCTATCGAATGATAGTAACTTTGAATTTAACCGGAGGTTTAAAAGTTCCGGTTAATTTTATCCGCAGGTTAAATTCGAAGATACTGTCATTCGATAGTTTATGAAAACTTAAGATAGGAATGTTTATTTATTTAGCGTATGGATTGTTTACAATACGATAAAAATAAACTATAAGTAAAAATAAAAATGTATACAAAACTCTATAAAGACATAACACATACCGGGTGGTGCATCGTGATTGGAAACATAGGAAATCCCATGCAAATTTTAAACTGCCCAAATATTTGCTCTCCTGTTGACTTTAGAGCAAAGTTGTAAGGAGGCTTTTTCAAGGTCTCTGTATGGTAAATACACATGCGGAATTTGAACAATTTTGGTCAAGTCGATCTTAACTTATTTAAATAAAATTGCAGCTAATTTTTCATTAAAATTCAACAAGTAATACTTAGGGTTGCCAACTCCAAGATTTCTTAAATCGGGATGTTGCATATAAAAAATCGGGACATTCCTAATAATATCGGGACATCGGGACCTAAAGTAAAGAGTTGAAAGTTTGTTGTGCACAACTTCAGTTTTGAATCCCGGGAGGATTTTTTAATGAGAATATAGAATATAGTCAAGAATAAATTTTATTCGAATTTAAAAGGAAAACATTTGTAGGTACAACAGGACATAATAAGAAAAAAAACCGAATATAGAATAGAATATTCTACCTAGTATTAGGGTTCCCAACCGTCCCGGTTTGGCCGGGATTAACCAGGACTCAGAAAGTTTGTCCCGGCAATAATTTTTCCTTGGCCGGGACTTAAAAAATCCCGGAAATCCTAAACTTAACGATATTCAGAAATTTTCGTTTATACACAACGCTGCTGCGCACTGCGATGCCCGCCGCGACGTCCATTTTGCTATTTGCGCTTTGCACTCGCAGTCAATTGGGGTGATTTCGCGACGGTGCAGACAGGCCTGTTAAAATATTGTCTATACAGGTCTGTACGCGTACGCTACCCACCTTTGGATATCCAGTCTGGCTTATTTTTCTTCTTAGCAGTACGTAAACATTATACGCTTTGTGGAGCGGTGAAAATGAAGTTATTGCACCTTCGTTTAAGCATGGGAAGGTCTGTTTCAACATATCAAAAGGTAGACGAACATGGAATGTGCAAGTTATGTAATGTCCGTTTTACGATAAAATTTGAGGGAAAAGAGCTGTTTAAAACTTAAAATCAAGTAAGTCATTGAGTACATTTTTTATAAAAGAGTTGAAGCTGCTCTTATTGAAATGGTGAGCACATACCATTCAGTTAGACATTAAATAAACTTCAATGCTCAGGACTGCTATAATAAGCTGCTACTCAAGTTAGTCACTGGCTCAAACATTTTGCCCAAGATCTCGTGTGGAAGAACAAAAGCTGCGAGTATCGTGGAAGGTTTCTTAGCTCCAAAATCTCAAGAATGCTTACTAGAGAATCTAAGAAAATTGACTTATTAGATATATAAGGTTTTGAGTACCTACCAATATTTCCTTTTAGTTACCAAAAATCAAAGGTAACTATTATATTTTAATTTAAAAAATATAAAAAAAATGTTTATACATATTATATTTTAATTTTTGATGGTTTATGTTATTGTTTGAAAACGTAAAAACAACAGGGGCGGCTTTTCAATAAGTGCGCCCGTGCGCGCTTACTGCCTGCGAAAATAGATAGAAAAATAAAGTCTCCTTCCCTACATAAAATTTAACATAAACTACCTACAATTTACGAATTTATATATTTTTGAATCTCCACTGACTGGCCGCAGAATACATTGCTTATAAAAGCGAAACGATGATCGAAATGAGCGTCTGACCGACGGACACGCGGTCTTCTCCCGTAATCCGATCTATTAATAGTCTAAATCTGCCGGGCGCAGGTGTTCGGCACTCTAGCTAAATGTATGTTCTTCATGCAAGTAGGTCGGGAATGTTCGTAAAATCACGCAAAGTAGGGCCCATCCGTGCGCTATTCTGATCCACACGTTCGATCTTAATTTAGTAATAATTTCTAACTTGCATTTAGTACGGTTTAACTCGGGTCGAGCGTTTTATGGGGAGCGATTATTCAGTAAAAAATGGGCGTGGCAACCCCAAATTTTTCCGCCTCCGGCACCGCCTGCGGCGATCTTTGTCTTGGGACAAGCCGCCACTGTAGAACAATTGTCCCGGAATGATCGATGTTTAAGTTGGGAACCCTACCTAGTATGTACCAGGTACCTACATTTGTAACATGAAAACATAATAATCATATCATTGAGAAACATTAACTATTCAATCTAGATGTAGCTATCCAATATCCATCATATTTACTATTTGTTGACGCTAGAAATAAGATTAGGGAACAAAATTTTAAATCGGAAACACAAAACAGGTACTGGCACTACGCACCTTACAGCTTAACACAATTTAACCCTAGGGCAACACAGAAAACAAGCAACATTAGCAAAAACCAACAGCCACAGACTAAACTGCTAGACCTAGACTAGTGTAAGATTTGTCTTGTCCTAACTTGTCGCTAAATTTATTAATATTATTATTACAGTGCCTTTAAAGATACTGTATATTATATTACAGTGGCTTTATATAGTAAAGCCACTGTATATTATTTACTACTTAAGAGACATTTAAGGGCAAGTCGTAAAACGAAGAATTTTAAGATCCTTTACAGGCGTAGCCGACTATATCAAAATCGGCCTCTCCTATTGGTCGATCCGCATGGCCCTCCGCTCGCTTCGCTCGCTACGGGGGCTCAAGAAATGGAAACTAACCAGGTGCTAACCCAAGACATACCCAAAATCAAGAAAAAAGCTGTTTTGAAACATAATCTTTAAAAAATAATAAAAAAAAGACCAAGGGGGTTCGAACCCGTGTTTTCCAGGTGAGACCCAACGATCTAAACCTCTACACCACGAGAGCTCTTGCGAGAAATTGATTGCATCACGAAGACATATTGTAATACGAGATGGATCGACCAATAGGAGAGGCCGATTTTGATATAGTCGGCTACGCCTATAAAGGACCTTTTGTCATTTTTGTGGGCAAATTTGATTCTCGATTGAAAATCGGGACATTTGGCGTCCCGCCATAGGTCTTGGCGGGACGTAATAAAATGTCCCCAAAAATCTGGACGTCCCGCGAAAATCGGGACGGTTGGCAACCCTAGTAATACTGTAAACACCAGCATTAATTAAACTTGTCAACCTATGATTTGTCAATGTCAAATAAAATTTGCAGACGGTAGTTTACTTTCAAATTACTTTTGACAGTGACAAATCATAGGTTGATAAGCTTGCTGGTGTTTGCAGTAGTACCTGTTGAATTTTAATAAAAAATTAGCTGCAATTTTATTTAAATAAGTTTAGTTCGGCTTGTCCAAAATCGTTCAAATTTTGCATCTGTATTTACCATACAGAGACCTTGAAAAAGTCTCCTTACAACTTTGCTCTAAAGTCAACAGGGGAGCAAATATTTAACCAGTTTAAAATTTGCATGGGATTTCCTATGTTTCCACCCTCGATGCACCACCCGGTATATGTATATCACATCATAGATCCTCTGACAAACTATACATTAATGTCCAAATTGCACATCCATTCGATTGCGTCTTTAGAGCATTCTACGAAGTCCTGTAGGTTTCCGCCATAAGCACGGTCTGAAACGATATGGCGGATCGTTTGTCTCGGTGATCTACAATCGCACTGCGGACTGTCGGCGAGGCCCCATCGGTGTAGGGAGTCGGCACATTTACCCTGTCCTGTCCGTATTCGATTCAGCTTTGCCCAAATGGAACGTGGGAGGACTGAGCCATTGAAGCCGAGTTCAGGGTTGGGTATTTGGATGTAGTCAAATACTGTTGTAGGCAGCCATCTTGCTGTCCATTGCTCTTTCATATTGTATTCATCAGTCACTTCGGAGGCGGTTCTGATAGGAGGATGTCTAGATTTCAGCCGTTGGCGTCCTTGTGTGATGAATGGGGCTTCTTCATGGATCGGTAAGCGCTCGTTTGACATGATTTTTCGGTGTTCTCTAGCCAGTGCCGCCGAGCGTCGTATGTCCGGCGGGGCGATGTTACTCAGAGTAGGGAGCCATCTCACTGGAGTTGTAACACTTAGGTATTTAGGGGTATTGTTATGTTTGATGACCCTGTCGTTAAAAGTAATATTGAGACTGTCGTTCGCATAACGGTTAGACACGTGAAAGAGGCAGGCCTCAGACTTGCTGGTGTTGGGACGGAGTCGCCATCGTTTGAAGTAGTCGGCAAGTGCTATTAAGTCTTCGTTTAAGGTCCTCCCTCCCATTGTCTTAGTTTTATCCCGGAATGCAATGGCCAAGTCATGGGCAAACTTTTTGGATTTTGTTTCAGGTAGGTCAGCTGTGTTAAACAACAATGGTGCAAGTACTGAACCCTGAGGGAGGCCATTGTTCAGCTTTCTGACGCCGCTCATGGTGCCATTAATATATACCTGGAATAATCTGTTGGTCAGGAGGCTATTTATTAGCTGGCAAGTTTTAAGACAAGGTATGACCCTCATCAGTTTTTAGAGAAGGCTTTCTCTCCGCACAGTGTCATATGCGGCCGTAAGGTCAATAAACGTGACAGATATTTTTTCACGCTTTTCGAAACCAGCCTCAATGAAAGTTGTTAAGGACAATACCTGTTCGCAGCAGCTGCGTCCACTCCTAAAACCAGCCTGCTCGACTGGAACAGCAGCGTCAATGGTGGCATATATTCTGTTATATATAAGTCGTTCTAGGAGTTTATAGCAACAACTAAGAAGGGCGATCGGCCGGTAGTTCTCAGGTAATTCGCTATCTTTTCCAGGTTTCAGGATTGCAATGATCTTTGTCCTCTTAAATTCTGGGGGTAGC
Source organism: Pissodes strobi (assembly GCA_016904865.1). Taxonomy (NCBI): domain Eukaryota; kingdom Metazoa; phylum Arthropoda; class Insecta; order Coleoptera; family Curculionidae; genus Pissodes; species Pissodes strobi. Next base: position 3,944 of record JAEQML010083713.1, on the reverse strand, counting down.
TTAGAGGTCTCAATTACATCACTGAAGAAAGCCCTAAGCCACTGTCGTGTTCTTGCGCCGCTATGAACCAGACATTCGGGGTACATTCCGTCAACACCAGCTGCTTTCCCCGCTTTGGTTGGTGGGGTATTTGCTTTAAGTTGTTTTAGGGTTTTTTTTTTGTAGACACCGTGTGGGTCTTGTCAGATGGAGCGCGGGAGACCTCGACTATTCTACTGGCTGTCTTATTCGGGTCAATAGTTGCGTTGTTCGAATGCTGTCCTCTGCTGGCTTCACCCAGTCTTCGCAGTAGACCCCACGCCTTCCGGCTAGAGCGAGAGAAATCGAGGTGTTCTACAGTTGATTTCCATTTATTCAATCTAGTTGAGTCCAGGGATGAAAGCAGGTTATCAGCAATCTCCGGGTCTCCCGACTGTACAAATTCGTCATATAGTTGTTGGCTCTCTTCCGTCCAGCCCGGGATGCATTGCTTCCGTAAACCACGTGGTATATGCTTTTTCCCACAAAACGGTGGTAATTCTTGGCTTTAGGCTCAATGAAACGAACGCAGGTTCCGAGCTGTCTGGCATATTCGGGCCAGTTTGCCTTGTTAAAGTTCCAGCGTGGCCTCGGTGTGGATTCAACGATGGGAATTTGAATGCCTATTTCAATTACTACGGGTCGGTGTTGGCTGTGGGGAAAGTCTGAGAGCACGGTTCGGAAACTATTAAGTGGCCGCATCTGTGAGTTACTCGAAACCCAGCAGAGATCAGGATTATATCCTTTACGCCAGATAGGAATGTGTAAACCGTTTTCTTTGACCTTGGGCGGTTTTTCTTGTCAATATTTGGTGAACAGCTAAAGATAGGTATAGGATATTATACACAAAATGTGTTTAGATTTTTCTAGAGAGTCCAAAAATGTGGTAATATACGGGGTGTTCCATTTAAAAATATATCAAAGTGACCCCTAGCACTTTTATTTGATGTTCAATTGTTTTTTTGCTGAACATATCCGAATTCGCGGGAGAAAATTACATAAGATGGCTATTTCAGATTTTTTTTTTATAAAAGTACAAGGAAAGTCAAAAAATCGCCTTGTCTAGTCCTCGTCGGATAATCCTGTACATAGTAAGCATAAATCTGAAAAAACAAATTAAACTCTGAGTACCAGCTCACTTCTAAGTATATAAACCTACTTATTTTTGTGCTGTCCGCCGCAGTTGGCTGAGTAGAAAATTTCTTGGGGCAGTTCGCTATCATTATTTGATTTTTCTGATATTTCTTCAAGAAATTTGTAGACGCATGTTGCAATTTCATTCGGACCGCGATTCACTTCGCCTTCGTACCAAAAATAGCAAAGAGTATTGTCGTTCTTTATAGTTCACAGATATGAAACATGAAATCCAATTTTTAGCATTATGACAAAAAATTAATACTGAGTTTTAAATTTACCGTAAAATTAAAGCTGTTCAGTTTTGACTTGTAGTAAAAAACTGAAGATTGTCCAATGGGCGAAGGCAGCACTGATTGAAGTTCGTAGGTTGCTAAAATAACGTTATTCTCTTCCTTTTAATCACGATCTTTTTCTCGTCGGCTCAGTTGTTTTTCTTCGTGATGTAGCTTATAACTTTCTTCCAAATCTTCTTTGCTTTTTCCCTCTGTATTCTTGTATGCTTCACAGAAATCGCATAAATCCTTTTTTGGTTTAAAAAACCCAATGTTGAATTCTGTGTTGAAAATATTTGCATAAATCGCATAAGTGACAGTTGTTTTATTAATTTGCGTACTTGCTCATAATTTCGGTGCATTTTTGCAATTGTTAAACCCCCATCAATAAACTCCCGAGAATATATGCTGTGCCGAGACGTACTTGCACGTAAACAATGGCTTTCTACTCGTGGAATTGCATTTATGTGATTTACCACTGATTCACGCACTTCGTCACCTAGTTTTACATGATTTTTATGACGACCTCTTCGATCTTCTGATAAAAATCCGCCGTATTTTTTGGCAATTATTATTGTTCGGATAGGCCTGTCGGTAATACCCAAGGTATTTTAAAAAAATATCTTGCATACTCTAATACTGATGTCTTTATTAAACAGATAGAAACCCGAATTTGGCCTTCTAGGTTCTTTTTGTGTAGACACCCGACGATATTTTAGTTGAAGTTCTTGAATACAAGATGATAAGAAATCTCTTTGACGCTCTAAAAATTGTAATTCTATCTTCTTCTGAAACTAGAATGCATTTTATATTACATCTGGGTCCCATTTTTCTTTCCGTCACAGTTTTTCCACTTTTTGATGAAGACTTATACTCTTTTCCTAAATTTCTCAATATCTTCGCTTTTTCTTTCTTCCATCCAGATTCATTCCTTATCCTCTTCTTGCCTTTCACTTTTGGCAAATTTTCAGGGAGGTTCGTTTTGTTTGTAATGCCAGTCAAGCTACTATTATTATCAGACTCCACAGTACCACTTTCTGAAGAGATCTCGTCAACATCCATATCCATATAACTTGGGTCTTTAACAGAATAGTCATCACTTTCGCTAAAACTGGAGTAATTATTAGTTTCAGTTTCTTTACAGATAGGAACAGCTGATATTTTTCTAAGATTTAGTGTAGTTGGGTTTGTCAACGTGGAAGCATAAACGCTAGTACTAGGACCTTCGCCATCTTGAGAAGAAGCTGCACTATTTATACTGTCACCAGAGACAACTGTCACTGCAGCTTGTTGTTATTAAATCACTATGTTCTTTACGAGGGGTAAACCGCTGGGGATATTTGTTGTACGTACAAGTCAAAGGAAATTATGGGTTATTAAGGGAAATTAAGGGGAAATTATAGGAATAGGAAATTATAGGATATTATGCGATATTAAGAGGAAATTAGAGGAAATTTAGGGGATATTAGAAGGATATTACGGGGAAATTATAAGAGTTATAACCAAATTTACGAGATGGCGCGCAATGCCGCATCGCATGCTCACTGAGTTAGACGACAAAAAAAGCAAGTCGAGAAGGAAGTATAATGAAAAGAACATAAATTAAAAGAAGAAAGTCAAAACGACAACAAAAGCATGTCATACTAAAAAATTCCGCAAAGCAAATGACACCAGCTCGATCTCGAGCACAGATGAACATTCTGACGAAATTATTTTAGACGATTCTACTGACACTGAAAATTTTTCGTCGAATGAAGGCACAGAAGAAAAAAACTCAAACTCGGACTCTCGCTCGGACTCAAATGACAGAAAAAAATGATAAAATACTATGCTGTGTTATATTATGAAGGCTGGTATGTCGGCAGAATTTTAAACAAAATTCCGAGCAAAATTCTAGGCGAGACTCGAGGCAAAACTACTCCAAATATGTATTACATGAAATTTTTAAAAGAAGAACTTGGTAGTTACATATGGCCTAAACAAGAGGACTTTGCAAAGGTGATTGAAATCTATATTTTTTATGGTCCACTGGAATTAATGGGTACCGGAGTGTATAATTTAAAAAAGACCGACATAAATCATATACAGAAACTATATAGAAAACTTAAGAAACAGTAACATTGGCAAATGAAGTTGAACATCAATATTTTTTCACGCTTTTAGTTAATTTTTTCTAAAACGTTTTCCCTGTTTTTTTTTCTATATCCATATTTTTTTATTAGATGGAAGTATGTTAGAATTTTTTTTTATTTGGTAGCAATTAGTTCTACGTTCATGAGTTGGTTATTTTTAAAACCATAGGTACTTAGCAAGGTCAATAATATATTATATTCTAGAATAACGTTATTGTATATTAGTAATTATCTTTATATGTCAACTAATCATATATTACAATAAATACGTAAGATTGGAAACAAAATTTTAATTAATTTTCCCAAATTTACACATGATCCAAATTATGATGATGTGCACTCAAATTCTTCCAAATGGACAATCTCATAATTCAAAATTCAAATT
>JAEQML010083712.1:0-10380 GCA_016904865.1 Pissodes strobi | reverse complement strand
TTTACGACTGCTTATAGAAAATGTATCTGCCTACCGAGCTCTTACCCCAACCAAGGTGAATCGTTAAGATCGACCTGGTCATTTAACAGTAGGTTAGAGTTTTTAATCTTAATTATTTATTGTAGTTGTCTATGGATGCTTCTATGCTTCTTATAATCAATTCGTTATTATAAATTGGCAAATGGAAAATTACAGTTGAAATTAGAAAATTAACATGCTATTAACTTATGGTGATGCTAGAAAAAATGCCGTTGATGCAGCGCGGCTTTTTGCGGAAAGCAATTTCAACAGAAGACATCCCAATCGTCATTATTTTCCAAAAATGGAGCAAAAACTTCGACATGAGGCCGAAGATGGTAATTTGTAATATGGAACCGATTATAAAAAATATTGTCTTTTAATAATTTCTGCCAATACTGATAAATTTAATATGACTGCGCAAAAATTTCATAACGTTTTTTTATACTTTCCAAAGCCTCCTTATTTTTTTCACTATAGACACTTTAGACAGATTATGATACTGAATATTTATTCAAAATATCGATTGTGTGGTAATTGTTCGTAACAAGATGCCCTTTCTAGATATGGTAATGAGCCAAACGAGTAAACTCATAACCTGAAGTGACAGAAAACAATTGAATACGTCAAAAATACACATTACCTATACACCGAATTTCACTTGTTTATTTCTAAAAATAAAAAAGTTATAGTGGTGAGTCACTTTTGAGAAACACCCGGTATACATACGTTGGTTCATGTTTACTCAAAATTCTGCAATCAGTTAAATCATAAAAATTAAACAAATTAAGGTATTCTAAGAACTAATTAAGTTGTTTGTTCGTCCCAATGAATGGTGTAAATGTCATCGACATATCGTACCAGTATAATATTTAATAATTAATTATTTTGTTTTTGTTAATTATAGTATAAATACTGTTCATAAATATCTCTGCCAGCAATGAGATTACTGAGATGCCCATAATTAATAAAGGCATAAGAGCAAATTACAACCATAACCATTGATGAACAGTAAAAAAACTCCTGAATAGTGAAAATATAAAAGGTGGTAACTAAAAACAATTCTTTATGAATATTATTAAAAAAATTATAAATTACCAATTAACTTCCGGTACGTCTCCTAACCTAAACCTATGTATAACAGAACGGGATTGACAGTTAGAACTAGAATAACTGAACTTCTTTCTCTATATAAACAAGGTCTTAAATTAAATTTATTGGACATTCCAGAACTAAGCCGTTTAAAAAAATTGATTAGTTCTACTTTTAATGGAGAGAGATTTTAGCAATTCACCCTTAGAAACGTTTCAAGAATATTTAAAACAAGCTGGTTTTCGAATTACAATCTACCTAAACATTTCATCGAAATTCCCTTAAGAGAAATTCTGTATAAGTGGCCCTAAAAAAAATAAGTGTTATTGTTTAATCAACATATTTTTTACAGTCTTCTACCACAAAATCCATAAAAAATAGTAATTATTCTTATGTAAATGTCAAGGTATGGTTCCGCTTGTGCGCCGGACGCATGCAGGGGCTGCATGCAGCGGCCGCTGCCTTCGACGGAGAGACTGAGCTACGAACAAGGTTTATCTTGTGCGGCAGACTGCTGCGTTGTAACAGCGGCTACGGCGGCGAATTATTCAACTGCTTGGTGTACCAGTCAATGCAGCGACGTCGTACATTATTCACCTGTTCTTTATATTTATTTCCAATTTTTATTGTCAAAATGAGCGGTGATAAATTTACAAGGGATCAAGAAATTATGCTAATTGAAATAGTATCTCGCTATGCCGTTATAAATCAATATTATGACGCATCTCATGCAGATTACATTAGCCTAAAAGATAGGTGCCTTCGCCACTTCTGCGGTTGTGCATTGAGTGTACAGCGTTCCTGTTCTTTTTTTTTTGCTTTTTATGTACTTTAAAATTATTTCGTCTTGTCCTGCAAATCTGGAGCGCGAGTATGTAGGGGAAAAGTGGGAACATGGAGACGGTTGGAACAGTGAGACAATTTGATTACACAACTAAACATCTATTTAAAAATTGGCAACAGTGCTAGAAACGGTTGATCGTACGCATCACGCATGCTATGCGTTGTGTGGTTCTGTTTCTTGTATTCGGAGTTTTTTGAGAAAAAGTGTTGTTAAGGTATAAAAGTAAATTTTGTCGTGTTAGAAGAGTGTCTTCTTGACAAGGTAAGCATTAAAATTTTCGTATTTAAAAATAGAATTTTTTTCTTGCAGATGCCTAGAAAAAATAAAGCTGATAAAAAAAATCAGCAGATTTATGGAAGCTCAAATGAGGCAAGCAGTTGATCTGGTTATTAATGAGGGTTATAAAGTAAGACAGGCTGCTGAAGCGACCGGCTTAGCCTTTGAAACTATTGATCGATATGTAAGAAAATAAAAGGAAAATCCCAAGTGCAGTATGGTTCCTAACTATTCGGTGAAGAAAATTTTTCCTTCGTTTCACTTCGTGACTATATCATAATGAGTTCAAAAATGTTTTATGCTCTATCTATAAAGATGTTTGAAAATTAGCATTTGAGGTAGCTGTAAAAAATAACCTCAAAATCCCTAATAGTTGGCAAAAACAAGAGCTGGCTTCAATTGACTGGGTGAAAGGTTTCAGAAACAGATTTAAAAATTCGTTGTCCCTGAGAACTCCTGAAGGTTGCAGCCTTGCCAGAGCGACGGGATGCAACAGACATAACGTTGCTACTTTTTTTGGTAATCTAGAGGAAGTGCTAAAACGACATCCAGATTTTGCAAATGGTTTACGTGTATATAACTTAGACGAAACACGTACAGTCACCGTTCAGAACTCCCAGAAAGTGCTAGCACAACGAGGTTCAAAGCTAGTAAATAAAGTAACAAGTGCTGAACGTGGTACACTAGTCACCACTTGCTGTATTGTCAATGCTTTAGGAAATAGCATTCCTCCAGTTATGCTATGTCCGCGGGTGTATTTCAAGGCACATGATTGCTGGTGCTCCCAGTGGAACCCTTGGATTAGCAACAAAAGGTGGTCGCAATGTTTTGTAGAAGTAATGAAACATTTTATTAAGCACACTTTTTGTTCTAAGGAAAATCCTGCATTATTATTTTTCGACAACCATGAAAATCATCTTTCGATTGAAGTTCTGGATATGTGTAAAAATAATGTAGTAACGATACTAACCATTCCACCACATTGTACTAACAAATTGCAACCGCTGGATGTTGGGATATTTAAACCATTCCAAACCTTTTATAATGCGGCTATTGACACTAATCTTGGATGATGACCCATCCGGGAGAAACTTTTGGAATCTATAATGTAGCATCGTGTGTTGGAACAGCGTTTCCAAGAGCTATGACCCCAGTTAACATAGTTTTCGCCTTTAAAAACAGGATTTTTCCCGTTTGATAGGCATGTGTTTAAAGATGAGGATTTTTTTACCAAGTTCTGTTAGATCGAGTTAATCCAAACAGTGATCAGTTTTTTTAATGCTGATCAGGTTAAAAATAACTCAAATGTTGGACTTCCTTCTACCAGTGGTTATGTAGAAAAGAAAACAACTTTAGAGGAGAACGTGGCAGACGGTATGAACAACATTGCAACCACATTCAAGATTGATGATAACGTCGGGAAACCCCCAGACAAGACTGAAAGAACCACTCTTTTTATTAACACCACAAGAAATCAGAGGGTTTCCGAAAGCTAAAGCGCGGGCTACAAATAACACTAGAAGAAAGAAAAGAGAATCAATAATTGCTAGACACGCCAGAAAAATTACTGTTGGAAACGGAAAAGAGTAAGCGATTAAAATTGACAAAAAGCAATTAAAAAAGTAAAACGGCAACCACTTAATGATGATGAAAGCCACTTGGACGAATCCCATCTTAAACATCAGGATTCATCTGATGATGACGCTTTCGTTTTCTTCTCCCGAACCCGAGACAATTGTTAGTTTTCCTGAGATTGACCGTAATCATGAAGTGGACGAATATGTTCTTGTCGAATTTAAACCAGAAAAAGAGAAGCAGACTGTTTATTATATAGGTAAAATTCTAAATTATAAATCCACAGAAGTCGAAATCGTATTTTTTCGCAAATCCCTAAAGAGCGGTAAAAAAATTGTAATGCCCGTTGTCCCGGATTTTTCATTCGTTTCAATATCTCAAATCAAAATGATTCTTCCTAAGCCAACTGTCAGTGGCAAGACGAAACGCCAACAAAGTCTAATATCTTCTGATATAAACTTTGATTCCCTTGACGTTCGTTAGTACATACATATGTCCCACTGTTCTTGGCTTCATGTCCTACTGTACCCACTATACCGAGTACAGTGAGACAATTTTTATTTTTTTTAAATGTTATATTATCTTTTTTTTTTAGTTTTTAGTTAAATTAGCATTTAAAGTTTTCCTCAGACACATATTTTGTACGCCAGTATTAAAACTGCATTATATAAACCTTATTTTTTACTAAGTAACGATTATTTGAATTTTTATGTCTCACTGTTCCCACTTTTGCCCTACTCTATGGCAGTTAAAATCGCACTGTTCGTTAAAGCTGCTGCACTAGATGAACCACTAAGACGCAACGTCAAATGCATACAGTTACTGCATGCGTCCGACGCACAAGCGGAACCATACCTTTAGGTGTCCTTGTCGATTCAGTACGTAAGATACATAAATTGCAAGTGTAGTAAACTTTATCTGATCTTGTGTTATTGTAAGTAATGATTCGTTTACACAAATGGTTATAGTTCAAGTTTAGTTACGTATATAAAATGTGGCAATAGTAATAAGTTCAAAATTATATTTTTATACAGATAGGAATTAACTTTAATGAAACCGATATTAAACCACGAACGTTTGCACTCGATACGCCCCCTTGAACATAATATGATATTATGGAGTTATCAAGCAAAATGTGCAATTTAGTTGTTTCGTTATCATCTTGCCATCTGAAGAAGCTATAATAACAGCGAAGCGTGTCGTGAAGATTTAAAAAGTTGACAAAACTGCGTTTCCTGACAAATGTAATGGATTATTGAATGCGTGTAATTTCCCAAGTAAAAGCCAATACTGTTCAGAATGGTGTCTAAAACATCGACTTTCGATACTTTATGAATTGCTTCGAAGAAGACACTTATGCAACATCTACGAAATAGCATTGTTATTTCCAACTGTAGCTAGTCATAACTAGGAGAATATCAAATTTGAGATGTCAAGAGTTAAAAAACGTCTGACTTTTAGGTATTGAGTATGATACATTGAAATGTATCTAGAATTTGAGCACAATTCAAAAATTTTAAAAATATATAGCATGTTCTACTCAAAAATTTAAAATTGAAATTATCGCAGCTTTTTGAGACCACCCTGTGCCAATTAAAGTATTATTACATGTAGAAAAACGAACTAACCAGGTTGAAAAGTTTTGGTTGATCCGCCCTGTAAGTAGGCACGCTAACTATAAATCATATTAGGCATGACTACTTAACTTATGTAAATGAAATGGAGATAGAATGAAAATGTGAATCATTATGGCAATTTTAAAAAATGTCATATAAAACATGCATATTCGCCAAATAATTTTTACACCACATCTGAGCATAACTTAAACAATAAATGTTATCGGATGGCACATAAAGGCATCATGTGCATGACACAATAATATACCACTTAAAACTATACCGAACTCTAAAACTCAGAACTGAAAATATTTTTACAAAAGGAAAACAAACTTAGTAATACTACTACCCTATAGTACACTATAATCTAACTTATTTAGCTTGGAATAATGACTAGGAAAACAATATCTTTAGTACTGGAGATATTTTAGCCAATCATCCGGGATAATTGATATTTACCGTATCCGACGTCACGGTTAAGCATTTTGCCGCATCAACGATAATTCCTTGAATAAATTACTATTTGAACATAAATTATAAAATTAGCATTCAGAAGAACTTGGCAGTTAGGTATTTATTTTTTAAATATTAATTTTAGTACCCAATATAATTATGTATTTATACAGCGAACCACAAGTCGGACATGCTCCAATTGTACAGGGTATTCAGGTATATTTTAACACACAAATAGAGTTTATTGTGAGATATAGAAGACATTTTTAAGTTCAATTATAGAGTTTTATCAGAACTGTAAAATGTGTTATTACGGAATGAACATTAAATATTATTAAAGCAAAACATTGTACCATCAAATGGGGGTGAAATTGATTTTATAGGGGGGACTTTGATAACGGCTATTTTGTTAAATAAATTTAAATATCTTGCAATTATAATCCGCTGACATCCGCGATATGGTCAAGAAAGAGTGAAGTTCCGTCATTATTGTGTGGTGTTAGGGTGCCGGTAAGTAGTTGTTATAATATTTTATAAATATTCATTCATAATGCGCCAAACTGACGTTAAATTGACACTGTCAAAATTTATAACGTATTTCATTTGTTTTTACAAATTTTATTACAATATCGGTTATTTACGATAAGGTGCCTCACTTCATGTAAAATTTGTTACAAAATACGTTTGTTTGAAAATTATTAGTTGATATATCATGTGGGATCACTTTGATAACACTTTCGGGGTGAGATTGATAATTATCAAAATCGCCCCCCTTGCTTGTAAACAATAACATTTCCACGCCTTTCCGTGGTTTGCTTTGATCTGGACCCGTTTTAATTTTAATTTCAGGTCAACTTCATTCACAAAGTGTACAAAATCCTGCAATGGGCCGTATCTACAAACGCAAAGTTGGAAGCAGAGCTTAAAAGAACTTCGCGATGAGAATATTGAAAAAGCACTGAACAAGATAGTTGATGAAAACTGGTCTATTAACAAAGCATCTAAGGCATTCAAGATTACCTACGGAATCTTATATAAATAGGTACAAAGGCATGCATGTTAGATCACATGGAAGGCAACCTGTTTTTAGTAACCAAGAGGAAGATATAATAATTCGATCTGTAGTAACTTGCAGCGACTGGGCTTTTCCGCTATGTATAGAAAACCTACAAATGGTTACAAAATCGTTCTTAGATAGGCAAAGACGACAGGTTACCCGTTTTAAAAATAATATCCCCGGTCGAGACTGGGTTTATTCACTTATGAAAAGAAATAGGGCTAGTTTGACACAGCGCCTAGCAGCTAATATTAAACGTGCGCGTGCTAGTGTTTCTCCAGAAGTAATTCGGAAATATTTTGAGAATTTGCAAATCAGCATTAACGATGTACCTCCGTCAAATTTGTTGAATTACGATGAAATAAACATGGCCCACGATCCTGGGAAAAAGAAATGGCTATATCGCAGGAGTAAAAAATACCCGGAAAATATTATAAACCATTCAAAATCAGCTATTTCCATCATGTTTTATGGGTCAGCTTCGGGCATTCTCCTACCCCCCTAAGTAATTTACAAATCCGAGCATTTGTGGGACCGCTGGAGAGAATGGTCCCAAAGGACATCCTTGTTGTGAGGACCGTTGCTGCAGCTCTGGATCCAGATACAATAGAACGAAAAGTGGTTGGATTGAAGCCAGCTGCTTTACTGAATGGTTTAGAAGCACATTTTTATCCCACGCTAATAATGTGACAGGGAAAAAGGTTCTAATTGGCGACAATTTGTCGTTACTCATGAAGTTTTAGAGTTATGTGGACAGAATAACATTGTTTTTTTGTGCTTCCCCCCCAAACTCAACCCACCTTACGCAACCACTCGATGTTAGCTTCTTCAAGCCCTTAAAGACTGCATGGAGGTCAGTATTGGTGGACTGGAAAATGCAAAAGCTAAAACAATCTTTGAGGAAAGAACTATTTCCACGGTTAATGCAGATTACTCTAGAAAAAATTAATTCCCCGGGAACTCACTCTCCCCAAGCAATTAACAATGATTTAAGGACTGGAAAATTTTAAATAAAATTCCGAACCCTGAAGGTAATGGTGGTCAATTTGGGGCAGATTTCGATAATAGTCTCGTGTCTTATTGAGAGGAAAAAGTTAAAACAGTACTCCTGTTCGAAATCCATCACAGAAAAATAAGCAGTTAACTGTGGAAGCTGGAAAAAGTGTTACTTCCGCAACAAATGATTCAGTCGAAAACGAAGAAATGAATCGTATTTTGGAGGAGCTTTCCGATGCGCATGAAGACACGCACTTTGATGTTGCTGATGAAGTGGACTATTTACCCACTGACCCTAAGAAGATTGTGCCTGGAACATTCATTCTAGTAAAAGTGTTATCTGGAAACAGAAATTCTACCAAAGTATAGATACGTTGCCAAGGTTGAAGGGCAAGTAGACGATGATAATGACTACAATCTCTTTGGCTTAAAATCATTGGACACCACAAAAACAACTTTTAAAATTGTTCCTAACGACTCGTTCACTGTAAGCTTGGAGGATATTATAGCCATTCTAGAACAGCCAGCAGAAACTTCTGGAGGACGCGGAATAAGATATGTATTCTCGAAATCTGTTGATGTTTTTGAACGTTAAATTTTGTTTCAAAGTTTTTGTGTGTTCTTCATTTAATTTTTTGTATATGTATTTCTTGTGCATTTATTTTAAGTTTACAGACTTTATTATTTTCACTTCTAAGCAAAGAAGATGCCAAATTTAAGTTTTGATATTTTTATAGCAAAATAATGTTTTGTTTTTATATCAACTAAAGTATTATTTTAAATTTTGCGAGGATAGTTTATGATAGGGGGTGACTTTGATAATCTATGTAAACTTATGGATCGCATCTCACTTTGATAAAAAAATATATTGAGAACGAGAGAATAGGGATTACATTGATAACTTTTAGACCCAATAAATTAGTTGTAATACAAAAACACAGTACCTATCGAAGTCAACCCAATTTGAGTATGACTTTGATCATAAGGTTATTATTTATTTTGGAGCAAGTAAACAATTATTTAAATAATTATATAACCCTGAATGTCTCAATTAGGCATAGTGCAAATACATTATATTTTTTGACGCAAAGCTATGGGTAGTTTTAGTGTGATTCACGAATTATATAAAAAAGCTATCAGTTTCACCCCATTTGACGGTAAATTTTTTTAATGGTTGGCCCTTTATATTACTGAATTTGTGAATGTCACGAACGATCTAAAACACATTTGATACCTAACCATTTTCAAAATATTGATATTTTACGTATTTTGAAAGGCTAGAATCTAAAGGGTATGTAAATGAGCGCTAGATAATAAATTCTTCAAAAATTAAGATCAGAAAATTTAATCAACTTTGTTCTAAGTCAAACCTAAATTATGATTATTCTAAAGCCCCTAGAAATGTGTTAAATGTCACCTTTCAAAAGTCAATATTCCTAAAATATTTGAATCTACATATATGTGGCATGACGTACAGTGACGGAAATAAAATTTCGTACACTTATTTTTTCCCAATGTGATGCTGGCTTTTGTATACCTAGATCACCTGGAAAGAGACTTCACTTTTTGACAATTTGTTATCGGTGTCAACAGATTTGAAAATTGTATAATTTCATTTTAACAAAGTTTGTGAACATGAATCAACTCGAGAAGGCGCAGGCGAGATTAATTGCTTTATTCGAAGAAGGTGTTTCTTAATGAAGAATAGCTGAACAAGTTGGGAAACTTAGAAGCACTATAATACAAAACCTCAGAACTAAATGGGAAAATCAGGAACATTTAATAGAAGGGCTGCAAATGGCAGAAAAAAAAATAATGATCTAATACATTATTTGCGAAGGAATATTTACCGCAAGGTATGGATTTTTGGACTAAGGTAGTATTTACCGATGAGATTTTTCAGTCTTATTATAGCGTGCAGATTAGAGTGTACAGGCCGCCAAATACACGGTATGAAGAAAGATATACCCATAATAAAACAAGTGGAAGATTTTCTGTTAATGTATGGGGGTATATGACTTCCAGAGAGCTAGGAATATATCACCATATTCGAGGAACTCATGCTTATATACACATCCTTTAAAATGTTATGTTGCCATCGGCAAACAATAGATTTAAAAAAGAAAATTTTATATACCAGCATGATAACTGCCCCGTCCATACAGCAAGGAGAGTTTCGTACGGGATACGGGACAATAACATTTCATTGTTACCTTGGCCCTCAAGAAGCTCTGATATCAATCCAATTGAAACCGTTTGGGGATATATCGTGAAAGAAATTAAAAAAAAAAACATGATTTCCATCCAGAAAACAATCATGATTTGGGGAACAAAATTGAAGAAACCTGGAATAATTACAATGTTCATCATGCCCAAATGCTGGTGGCATCAATGCCCAGACGTTTAAACCTATTGGGTGCAAAAAAATGGATCCGTTTTAAAATATTAAACCA
>JAEQML010083711.1:0-10381 GCA_016904865.1 Pissodes strobi | reverse complement strand
GAAGAAATATTTATGCAAATTATGTTAATAACAATATCAAAATATATACACTCAATGGCATAAATCGAATATGAATTATCAATGAAAATAGGAGAAATATTTATGCAAATTATGTTAATAACAATATGAAAATGTATACACATGCTAGGCCATCACATATTAATTATCAATGAAAATAGAAGAAATATTTATGCAAATTATGTTAATAACAATATGAAAAGGTATACACATGTTAGACCATCAAATATTAATTATCAATGAGTATAAAATATATAATGGTACAAATTATAATAATAACAATATTATAAGTTTCATTTTACCGACTTGTAATGACATAATATTGCAACACAGAAGCAAAACAATTCACCAAAACAAACCGTACACTCCGATGACCTCTGACTCTCTCTATTTTTCCCGTTCTCGAGCAATACCTTTCGGATCTCCTCCAAAAAACCTCGCAAAAACTCGACTTCAATTTATGACTTGTTTTTATCTTTTACATGTATATTTATCAAAATATACACATATATAGGGTGTCTTAAAAATTAATGTATCAGGTCTAATGAAATAGTATTTTAAAAATGTGAGTTATCTCAAACTCTACATGTTTATGCTTGAAAATTTGACCTATTTTGTAATCGGACCTAGTTTTAGTTTCAATGTTAAATTTCAGAAGTTGCATTTTTTTTTTAAAGATATCCACTCTATTTCTTTTTTAGCACTTTTTATTGCTGTTTTTTTTTAATAATGAAAAATGCTCATCAAAATACACCAACAAATTTAGAAACCTGGTTTTATAGGGTTGTGGTCTCTTGGTGCCGTTTATGACCCAAAAGTGATACTGTACCGACCGATTACGGATTAAACTTAATAAAGGATATAGGGAAATTATTTACGCAAAAGATAAACTAGAGTTCCAATAAAACCAACATAAAATTTTAGTACATCTGTTGTAATAAATGCGTTAAATAAAAACGTATATTGCTATAAATAGGAGTCCTATTTGTAGTGCAAATGCGGCAATTTTCCCCAGCACGGTTTTAAATTTAAATTTAAAAATTCGAACAAGTATATAGTAAATGTCAATCTGCAGTGCTATCGTGCCAAGTTATATGTCCATTTAGGTGTTGAGAACTGCGTAGTTTTAATTATATAGCTTGTACCTATTTATTGTATTGCAGTTGTTGCGTAAAAAAAAACGTTAGTTTTGTAGTTTCAAGCATAAAAAGATGTCGTTACTTGATATCAGTCAAGGCAAGTATTTGCGCCGATAAAACCTTTCCGCGAAATTGATTTTATTTGAACATCAAACATGCGATATATTAGTAAGTTTATTTAAATCAGTGGTTCCCAACCTTTTTTTATTTGCGCCCCTCTTTATATTTTCTAAAAATATACGCGACCCCCGTTCCAAAAAGCACCGAAAGCGATGCATACAATTTTGGCGAATACGCTTAAATTTTACCAAAATTTGTCAATAACTATTACATATTTTTCCGAGAATCCTTTACCACGTTGCTAATGCTACTTTAAAAATTATTTGACTATCATGGATTTTTACAACTTTTTTTTTTTATTTAAACGTACAAAATGTTTCTGATCTTTAATTTAATCAACCCAAAAAACGGTTTGAAGAAATATATTGTAGGACTTAACAAGAGTGATTTTATTTTAATAAGTATATTTAGTTTGATTACTGAGCTTGCATCTGCGTAACACTTTTTTATTATTCTGGATGGAGGTTTTATAGAAGCCAATCTTATGTCATGTTGAATATCTAACTCATTTCTAGCTTTTATCTCGATCTACAGAAGAGTGCTTTCACAGAGATAACTAGAAGAGAAAAATATCATTAATTTTTGAAAGGAAAGCATGGAAACTTTAGGATACGAATGAAGAATAGAACAACAAAATCGAATCAACGATTTTCCTGAAATATATCACGAGTTGAAGAATCATTTCGAAGCTCCAAACATTCACATCGCACTTCATCCACAGATGCATGAAATGAGTTCCCAACTTATGCTGGTCAGGAAATTAATGCTTGATGCAAAGCTGTTCAAAGATGGCAAATTTTCTTAAATTTGCTTTACGGCGCCAGTTTCGCAGCTTGAATACGAACGCCTGAATATTACCTCTGAAGGCGATAATGTATCCTAAAAGTGGTAGCCCCCCCCCCCCCAATATTTCGGAAATCAGATCATACAAAAATGAATTGTGATTTATTCGGCGGTATGCTAAACTATGCTGTATTAGTTTTTTCTCAAAATTTAAATTTTCGGCCATTTTCTGCTACATGCCCCCACCCCCACATTCGAGTTTCCTGAAAATTGTGTAACCACTTACTGTGCTCAGTGTGCTTTACTGTGCCGATGATATTTTAAACTGTGCCGTTTCAATACGAAAGTTATAGGAAAAAATTAGATGGGGGGCTAACTTCACGCTCAGCCCCTCCAATATTTCGAAAATCAGATGTTACAGAAATGAATTGTGATTTAACATGCAGTGTGCTGAACTGTGATGGATTAGGTTTTTCTCAAAATTTCAATTTTCAAAATTTTCAACCATTTTCTGCTAGTTACCCTCCCATATTCGAATTTCCTGAAAAATATGTAACCACTTACTGTGCTCAAAGTGTGCTTTACTGTGCCAATGATATTTTGAACTGTGCCCTTACGATACCAAAGTTATAGGCAAATACAAGATGAGGGCCCCCCAATATTTTGGAAATCAGATCATACAAAAATGAATTGTGATTTAATCAGCGGTGTGCTGAACTGTGCTCGATTAGGGTTTTCTCAAAATTTAAATTTTCGGCCATATTCTGCTACTTGCCTCCCCCCCCCACATTCGAGTTTCCTGAAAAATGTGTAACCACTTATGTGCTCAAAGTGTGCTTTACTGTGCCGATGATATTTTGAACTGTGCCGTTTCGATATCAAAGTTATAGGAAAAAATGAGATGGGGAGCTAACTACACGCTCAGCCCCTCCAATATTTCGAAAATCAGATCATACGAAAATGAATTGTGATTTAGCTGGCATGGAATAGGTTTTTCTCAAAATTTAAATTTTCAGCCATTTTCTGCTAGTCACCCTCCTATATTCGAATTTTCTGAAAAATGTGTAACCACTTACTATGCTCAAAGTGTGCTTTACTGTGTCAATGATATTTTGAACTGTGCTGTTTCGATACCAAAGTTATAAGGAAATATAAGATGAGGGCCCCCCAATATTTTGGAAATCAGATCATACAAAAATGGATTGTGCTTAGCTGGCAGTGTGCTGAACTCTGCTGGATTAGGTCTTTCTCAAAATTTAAATTTTTGGCCATTTTATGATATAAACCTAATCCGAAGCACACTGCCTATTAAATCACAATTCATTTTTGTATGATCTGATTTCCGAAATATTGGGGGGGGGGGGCTGAGCGTCAGGTTAGCCCCACATCTTATTTTTCCCTATAAGTTTAGTATCAAAAACAGCACAGTTCAAAATATCATCAGCACAGTAAAGCACACTTTGAGCACAGTAAGTGGTTACAAAGTTTTCAGGAAATTCGAATGTGGGGGGTCAAGTAGCAGAAAATGGCCGAAAATTGGAAATTTGAGAAAAACCTAAACCAACACCGTTCAGCACACTGCCGAATAAATCACAATTAATTTTCTATGATCTGATTTCCGAAATATTAGGGGGCTGAGCGTCAAGTTAGCCCCCCATCTTATGTTTCCCTATAACTTTGGTATCGAAAAGGCACAGTTCAAAATATCATCGGCCCAGTAAAGCACACTTTGAGCACAGTAAGTGATTACAAATTTTCAGGAAATTCGAATGAGGGGGCCTACTTGACGCATCTGGTAAAATGGCTAGTGTTTATTGTATTCTTACGCGGATTCCTACATCGGGATTCGCCACCTCATAATATTGAATAGATATATTTAATTTCAAATCTAAATAATTTTAAGCTTATAGTTTATGTCACCCGTACTCTCAACTACCCCCCAAGAACCATTGAGACCCCATTGGACCTACCGGTTGGGAACCACTGATCTAAATGAAACCAATTTTTTCCGCAAATAATTCTGACAAGATAAATATTATTTCATGTATATATTTGATATCATCGGGTGATGATGGTAAATCAGTTAAATCACCAACTCTAATAAAGTATGAACATTTTTGCCATTAAGTCTGTACTCTGTTGGTGTTAGTATAAGTATATGTTATGGGTTAGGGCTAACTGAATCCTACTTTAGTCAGGTCAAATTGAGTTCATGCTATGGAAGTAAAATAGTTTGAAATGGTAAAATCTAAAACTAGAACCAATTGGTTATTAATAATAATTACTGTAATAAAAATGAATAAAATTCTTTGTTGTGCTTTATTTCATTGTATAATCATTTGAATACTACTCGATATGGTATTACATTCGATAACAACGCATAATCATAACCCAACCCCATTTCAATTCGAACTGCCAGTTCTGGTGAGCCATATTTGGTTGTTCTAAATGAACTGCATGATTTAGTACGTGGTTTAGAGCTTTCAAAGCAACAGTTAGAACTTCTTGGTTCCTATGGAGTGAGACTTACTAGTAAGAAATAAAAACTACCACTTTTAGAAAAAAAAATGGAACATTTTCTGCTCTATATAAGATGGAAGAATCATTGGGCGCTTATTCATACACGCATCGAAGTACAGTTTAAAACTGTATTAAGGGAAAGTCGCGTAAATTGTACCACTTTTTACGTTACAGCAGTTTTTGACAAAAACGTTCAGCATATTTACTTAATTTGTAAATAACAATTTTTATGTCTTTTCGTACCTTTGGGCACTTTTCAAGAGATGACAACAGCACGAAAACTATTTATTTAAAGCTTAGCAAGTAGTAGGGTTTAGTAAACAACTTTCCTAAATTGTAACACTAGGTGTCCTAAATTGTACTAATATGTCTTCTATTAGAAATATTCAAGGCATCTAGTATTTGTAATAAAATAGGAAAAAGCAAAGCATTGCACAGCCTTTTATTTTTTGCTTCAGTTAACCACTATATATTATATCATAAAATAAATATTTGAAAATAATATAATAGTAAGAAATATAGAAGTTAACCTTTCAAACATTGAAAATGCTTTATCTAAACACAAAGCCAACAAATAAACTTCTTGTCTCTTTCCACGTTTACTCAGAGTTCATGTGCCCAAAGTTGCTTACATTTGACCGTATTTTCAACTAAATGTACATTATCCACACAGAAAACAAAACCACTATTCTACATTTATTTCTATTACAATGTCTTTATTAGTGTTCAAGCTGATTGCTTACTTGTATGACAATGTTTTTATCACTTTTTTCTTTTCGTATTACTTTCTGCTTGGCCCATTTTTTATCTTTGCTCTCTGTTTTCTGTACCCCACTTTGCTTGACTTCGAGCTATGCTTATATGGCGGAGTGGTCAATATTTGTGTTTTTATGCACCTTTCCCCTTTCGCTCAGTCTCTGAGCTCTCAAAAAAGGTAAATAGTAAAATGTTCACAATCGAAGCATCGAGAGAATTGATCTCGATATTTATAGCTGAAAAGGAGACAGGCCAACGGGATGTTACCCTCATCTTCTGAACCATCAGGCAATTATTTTTCTATTGATGCATTACTTCTTACATCACCCAGGATTTCTCCCACTTCAAAATCGACGTTTGTAAAAACGTTTCTATCCATCGGCCAAATGCCACATTTTCTAAACCCATTAATAGAATTTGACATACTAACGGCCCTGTCGTAAGCTTTCCCAATTAATCGAGTTACTTAAAATTATATTATCTGGCCTGGGTATTTCCTTAACCATCTTTCAGTGGTTGAATCTACTAAAAAGCATAAGCTACTAAACAAATATCACCCTGTCGCAAGTTTGAACTTGAACTTGGAGATTGTTATATAAACATTAAAGGCAAACTATAAACAACGCGAGCAATCAAAGGGAGCGACTTTGAACCTTATGCATGCAATGATCATCACTTTGTTTTATATAAATACGCTACCGAACCCTCAGTTCGGGAGACTTTGATCTCACCTCCAGCTCCCAAGGTTAGTCACTTGACGACTGCCTTCTGGGTTCTATCCGCTCCTAGAGTTAGTCATACGATTGCTTTAGGTTCCATTCCTTTCCTACCCAACCTGGTACCGGTTAGTTACTTGACGACTGCTAGGGCCAAGGGTTGCACAACCTCCATATTAAAGTCTTGACAAGAAGTTTGTCAGAGTGTTGAGAAAGCCAAGTGTCTAAATAGTCAGTTAAAAAGTTTAGTGAAAGCTCTTAGTGCTCTTAAATAAAACCCAGCCCTTAAGAAAAACTATAAATTATAAGACAGTAAACAAAGACCTATAAACAGTACCTCAAATCGAGAAAACATGCGCACCGTAGTAATCGGGTGTAATAGAATCTCATTTTCTCTGACCAATAATTGTTGTTAAAGTTTTATCGTTAATACATTGTTATTGTTATAAACTAAACGTACTTACTTTATCATCTCTTCTTACCCCACGTAACGCGATCCCGGTCTACCTCAGTTACCCCCCGGCACGCTAAACAAGGCGTGTCCTCACGAGTAGAACATTCAGTGGTAGATTAAAGGAAGCATTGAGACCCCGTCATTGTACTTATCGCGACGAGGCTCTTCTCTGAGAAGTTATTCTTTAAATAAACGCGCTACTCTTAAGATACTCGTGACAATAGAAAACTTCAAATGCTTTAAATATGGCAACATCTAGGGGCTGTAATCGATGCGTGGTGTGGCTCGGCAATTGATGCGGAATTCATCCTCAGGGCTAAAAACGGAACAAAGAACGTTATACGCATTTCAACACTGTTCAACATTTAGACACTATCAAGGAAACAGTGCAGGAATTATACTAACAACCGACATACAACGTAACAACTTAGAGAACTAATAAATAACACAACATAGAAGTGATCAATTAAAAGCAATAAAAAACATTAAAACATCGATAAAAAAACATTAAGGACGATGTGTACTTATATTATAGTAAAATACCTTACCCATATTATTCGAGCTACGGATCGTATTAACTTAAACGATCTATACTTTTTCTAAAAAAATGCCTGTACGGTACTACTACTTGCCGAGATGTTTGGTACTGATTCTCTTTTTCTCTTATCGATTTGCATTCGAATTTAAGCTTGAAATAATATAGGAAGTGGTAATCCCCAACCAACACTATATTTTTGATTTATTGCGGCAAAGAAAACGAAAAGTAGGCTTAATATAGGAAAAGGGTAGTTTATGGGTAGTTTATTGATTAGGAAATGACTTAATTGTAAATTATTGCAGGACGATTAGGCATAATTGTTTATAATATTAGAATAAATTGCACTTAAGTTTGGTGTGTCTTTATTAAGGTTTATATTGGGTTTGTTAGTAGTTATATGGCACATTTCCAAGAAAAGTGTTTGATTGAAGTTAGCGTGACTATCTAAGATAGTGGCCGACTGAAGGTCAAAATGGTGCTTTGATAGTCCTATTTTTGGATTGTCTGGGTGATAATATTTGTTACCCTCATCTTCTGAACCATCAGGCAATTGTTTTTCTATTGATGCATTATTTCTTGCATCACCCAGGATTTCTCCCGCTTCAAAATCGACGTTTGTAAAAACATTTCTATCCATCGGCCAAATGCCACATTTTCTAAACCCATTGATAGAATTTGACATACTAACGGCCCTGTCGTAAGCTTTCCCAATTAATCGCTTTACTTCAAATTGTATTATCTTGCCTGGGTGTTTCCTTAACCATCTTTCAATGGTTCAATCACAGAAAACTTCAAATGCTTTAAATATGGCAACATCTAGGGGCTGTAATCGATGCGTGGTGTGGCTCGGCAATTGAAGAAGACATATTTAATTCTCTTTAGCAAGTTCTATAGCTTTAGGTTTCTCGAGTGTGTGCTGCTAATTTATTACAAAAAGGACCTTTTCTTCTACAGATTGTTTTACGGCAGATATTTAGTATACAAGCCATACCATAAATAAATCAGAATTTATGTAACCAGTAGCCGATATTTCTATAAAATATCCAGCAGGTGCTCCTTCTACCAGTTGTGTAGACGCTCGTTTTATTTGGAGATTATTATTATTATAATCCTGCTACATTGGTGCATGCAATAAAGGTATTGGTTACTCCGCGTTCTCCACTAGCCGTAGCCTTCACTTGGGATTTTCCTTTCTTGGCCAAAATTTTCTGAGGTCTTTTTTGGACTGTAAAAAATTCCATTTCATCTATATTGAAAATTTAGTAGCGTCACAACTCGTCTACCAATTTTTCTAATAAATTGAAGAACTCTCCAAATTAGCACTGTTGAATCCTTTGCATCTTGCTATCGATGTCGACTCTGGAAGTCCAAATGAAATATGCGGATGCCAACTCATAAAGTTATAAAACCATTTTTTGCCAGCCTTCCTTTTATTTTTACTAAAATTATTCTTTAAACCAGTACGCTCTGCAAGTTCGAAAGCAGTTTTTCTAAAATTTGCCAAAGAAAGTTGCTTCTAATCTTAAAATGTGGTTTTCCAATTCCACTACCACTTCTTTAGAAAATGTGTTCATTCGCAAGAATATTGGTGGCATTTAAGTGCCTTATGACAGTAGGTCTGGATATTCCATATTCACGACAAACTTCAGTTAATCCATATTCCATCACTTAATGCGCCTTTCATATCTCTTTCTCCCCACTGACTAGATGACTGGTCGTAGCTCCGATCTTTCTTTTTTCCATTTCCGGCAAAAAAAGCTTTTCTAAATCGCATCATTATAAATTAAGAAGTTAGACAACTTATCATTTAATCGCTAAAATTTATGATTTACCGATATTTATAGTTTTGAGATTATATTTTGTTACACCAAATGCAAGGAAATAGAGCATACTTTTACCTGTAAAGCAATTTTTCTTTAATCAAATTTCAATAAAAGCCAGTAAGAGTGGTGAAATCAAGAACGAGGTCTAAAATTCGCAATATTTAATAATTATTAATGAGCTAGACTCAACCACAAGCGATGCAAAAGAGCGGTAATAGCCATTTTAGTAGTAGTAGGGGAGACGACAGAAAAATAGGTGAACGTATTTTATCAAAATTTTCATTTACGGTACTTCACTTGGGAGTATATGAGTTGGGTAAAACCGACCGTCTGCCGTTTGTAAGTAGAATCCCAAACTTTTGGGGTGGCTTCAAAAAGGGTGGTTTTTTCGTTTTGGTGAACATCGTTTATCAAAGATGAAAATTTTATGAGTGGTCTATATACTAAACCTATATAACCAATTTATTAAGGCAGACGATTTTTTCGCAACCTTCTTCTCGGCAGACGCCCGCCAAGGTTACAAAAATTCGCCGTTGGGTGAACCTAACTTATCAAAAATATTTTTTGCGGCAATCAATAGCTTTTTTAATGTTTTCAGCCATAAAGCATTGGCAGACGAAAAATCTGGTAACATTCTCCTAGCAGACGCGGCTATACCAACAGGGTGCCCTTTAGTGAACCTAATTTATCAAAAATAATTTGGGTGCCAATCGATTGCTTGTTTGTTGCCACTATCGAAAAAAATTCAGCAGACGAAAAATCTGGAAACATTTTCTTGGCAGAAGCCATTTTGTTCATCGATTATTTGCATTTTGGTGAATTTAAATTATCAAAAATACTTCTTGCGCTAAATGACTCATCTTAAAGTGCTATTAATCATAAAACATTGGCAGACTAAAAATTTGGAAACACTAGCCTAGTAGACGCTGTCAAAGTTATACCTACTTGAGTTTTATTAACGTTCTTATCAATGGCAGACAAAAAAACTGGAATCGGTTTCTTGACAGAGCCTATTATAGTATTGGGTTGTCTTTTAGGTAATAAATAAACAAAATCATTATAATGAAATGAAATATGAAATACAGCATTTTTTGTTAATGACACAAGTTGAGTTTTATTGACTCCTCACTCTGAAATGTATCTCCCAAACATTATAACAATTTTAATACGTAGAAGATACAGTCGAAACTAGTGTAATTGTCACAAGCTTTTTATAGTAGAGTGCTACT
Source organism: Pissodes strobi (assembly GCA_016904865.1). Taxonomy (NCBI): domain Eukaryota; kingdom Metazoa; phylum Arthropoda; class Insecta; order Coleoptera; family Curculionidae; genus Pissodes; species Pissodes strobi. The sequence goes on along the minus strand of JAEQML010083711.1, from coordinate 285 downwards.
TATAACTTATCTTGACTTCTGTGGGCACCTCGGGGTTACAAGCTGAAATTTTCACAGAATGAAGGCTTTATTATATTAATTCAAAATCCGAAGGTAATACAAAATCATAACGGGCAAAAGGGCAGTATACCTAAAAATCGAGATTATTATATGAACGTGTAGGATATTAAATTATGAATGTTTTCATATATAATTCATCTACATTTTTGTACGAATTATATTTTTTATCCTTGCTTGAAATATGCAGATTACATTGGCCCTTACGGAAAAATAAATCAAAAAATT
>JAEQML010083710.1:0-10381 GCA_016904865.1 Pissodes strobi | reverse complement strand
TGAAACTAACCGGAAGTTGATTAGACGACTAACCAAAACTAACCAAATTTATGAAACTTGATTATAACATGTCGGAACCGACTCAAATGGCTAAAATAAGTTGAGACTAAGTGAAACTAACCGAAAATTGATTAGACGACTAACTAAAACTAACCAAATCTATTAAATACGATTATAACGTATCAGAACCAGCTCAAATAGATGAAATAAGTTGAGATTAAGTGAAACTAACCGAAAGTTGATTAGACGACTAACCAGACGACTAACCAAATCTATTAAAATTGATTAGGTATAACGTATCGGAACCGACTCAAATAACTAAAATAAGTTGAGACTTAATGAAACTAACCGAAAGTTATTAGACGACTAACCAAAACTAACCAAATCTATTAAAACTGATTATAACGTATCGAAGCCGGCTCAAATAAGTAAAATAAGTTGAGACTAAGTGAAACTAACTGGAAGTTGATTCGACGATTATCCAATACTAACCAAATTTATTAAAATTGATTATATCGTATCGCAACTGACTCAAATGACTAAAATAAGTTGAGACTAAGGAAACTACCCGAAAGTTGATTCGACGATTAACCAAGACTAACCAAATCTATTAAAATTGATTGTAACGTATCATAACCGGTTCAAATGACTAAAATAAGTTGATATTAAGTGAATCTAACAGAAAGTTGATTAGCTGACTAACCAAAACTAACCAAATATATTAAAATTGTTTATAACGTATCGGAAACGGTTCAAATGACTAAGGTTGAGATTGAGTGAAAGTAACCGAAACTTGATTGGACGACTAACCAAAATTAACCAAATCTAATAAAATTAATTATAACGCGTCGGAACCGGTTCACATGACTAAAATAAGTTAACACTAAGTGAAACTGACCGAAAGGTGATTGGACGATTAACCAAATCTAAACAAATATATTAAAATTGATTATAGTGTAACGGAACCGGCTTAAATAACCAAAATTAACCAAATCTAATAAAATTAATTATAACGCGCATAAGTTGAGACTAAGTGAAACTAACCGCAAGTGGATTAGGCGACTATCCAAAACCAACCAAATTTATTAAAATTGATTATAACCTATCAGAACCAGCTCAAATAAGTGAATTAAGTTGAGACTAAGTGAAACTATTCAAAAGTTGATTAGACGACTAACCCAAACTAACCAAATCTATTAAAATTGATTATAACGTATCGGAACCGACTCAAATTACTAAAATTAGTTGAGACTAAGTGAAACTAAGCGGAAGTTAATTGGATGACTGATAAATCAAAACTAACCAAATCTATTAAAGTTGATTATAACGTATCGAAACCAGCTGTAAAATAATGTGACACTAAGTGGAACTGACCGAAAGTTGATTAATCGACTAACCAAATCTATTAAAATAAATTATAACGTATCGGAACCGACTCAAATAAGTAAAAAAAGTTAAGACTAAGTGAAATTAACAGAAAATTGAGTAGACGACTAACCAAAACTAACCAAATCTATTAAAATTGATTATAACGTATTGGAAGTGACTCGAATGACTAAAATAAGTTGATACTAAGTGAAACTAACCGCGTTAGATGGGGGATGGAGAGACGAATCGAATGCAGTTTTTACAACCATTACTAATGTTATAAATTGTAAAAACGATCGAAACTTGAAGTAATATGAATTTATGTGATATATTTTGGTAACTAAATTTACGTAATATGCCAAAAGTAATTTTTTACATTAGATAGTGTTAAAGGTGGGGGAGGGTGACTTTTAGTTTCTTACGACAGACTAGTCGTGTCTCATATCGTTAGATCGAGGGACGTCAGACGAATTGAATGCAAATGGTCTTTTGCTTTTTCAACCACACTTATAACGTTATAAATTGTAAAAAAGAACGAAATTTCAAGTAATATGCATTTATTTGGTATATTTTGGTAAAGTAAACTTACGTAATCTAACCTGATCTCACCCAAACTTCTATCAACTATTATATTTCCACACAATTATGAGTTTTCTCAGATCTCAAATTAGTAAGCGTTGCATTCTGCTTCGGCATTATCAATGTCTCCCCCGGTTGCATCTTTGTGAAGGACTGTGAATTTTTTATTGCTTTGTAGCTACTGCTGGATTTTCTGGAAAGATCAGCAAGTTGGATTTTCTTTAATGACCAAGCATACCTCAATACCACAGTTGCATTTCTGTCTTTCTTCATGTGAGAAGTCTCGATACAAAGTTTGATGGGTCTTTTGTACCTACTGTTGTTCTGAACAGTATTGGATATCGACCACTTCTTGTGCCGACATTCGTTTGATGTAGTCTAAATCGAAAATTTATGATAATGGGAATATGTCCACTACCTGCTTTGAAGTGGAGAGACACAGGTGACAAAGTGTACAAAAATTACAAAATTTTTAGCGGAAAATGGATTTAAATGTATTTTTCGAAGTTTTTGGTATTTGTAATGATATAAAGTTTTCCAAAACCCGGCACCCTATAAACTTTACCTCTACCAATTTTCGGCTGTATTCATACAGTAGAAGGGGTTTTAACATGAGATTGAAAATTTAACACGGAAAATCAATTCGAATTAAAAAACTGCGCTGCATAGGCTCGTTTAATTTATCTGTGGAAAATAAATAGATGAGGGAAAATAAGAGACTTGAGGTGAGTTCAGAAGAATAAAGAAATTCTCCTGGTTGGCTCCTATTTTCCTCCACGTTCACCCGCAAACGTTTACGCATCATTTTGTGAAAATATTCACCACTTCTCCGACATCTACCCCCAAGCAGAGATAAGTATTTTCGGGGACTTTATAATCTTCCTACTAGTTCGTGCTTCAGCCGCTGCTACGCCATCCGAAGTGGAAGCATTGGAAATCATATCCAACATGTGTGCATTCCACAATTTATATCAGCTAAATTCTGTGGAAAGATACCTTTAATTCTCTTCTGGGATTAGTACTTTTTCGGGACTGTGTACGCTGGTTCGGGAAGCTGATACATGCATGTTACCTCTGGATGTATATCACCTACCATTATATGCTTCGGTGCAACTCTATTCAGTTTGTAAAAACATTTCTTATTTAAATGATGGCTACTATAGAGATTTCAAATCTGATGACTCTAACTCATTAAATCAGTGGTTGGCTGGCGGGATGATCTCTTTGCGGGGGCTAGTCTGCAAGACATAGTTAGTGTTTTGTATCATATCGTGTACTGCATGTTTGTCGATTATTTTTGTAACGTATATTGCACAAGACAATGTCCAAGTGTTAGCAATATCAGCTCGGAGTTTTCTAATATAAACATTACATAATAAAATATTACTATCCAAGATGTATATATTCATCTACATTCTTAAGATACAGATATGGGTCCAGGTCCCGATGGATTGCCGCCGTCTCTTATCAGATATTGTAGTATTGTCTTGCCACGCTCACTGCATATTATATTCAACTTCTCTCTAAAGCTGAGTTTGTTCCCAGAAGTTTTTGAAGACGACCTTCCTGACTCCGATACACAAGTCGGGGACTAGGACATTGGTAACAAATTGTAGATCAATTAGCATCCTAATCATAATCCCCCAAGTATTTCAAAGTTGAGCTGGGTCCGCTCATCATCCCTCATCAATTTGGTTTTCAAGCAGGGAAAAGCACAGAGCTAAATCTCCTGTCGTATGTAGAGTTTCTGTCGGAAGCTATGAAGGGTGAATTGCAGGTGCATTCCACTTCTCGAATGCATTCGATAGGGTACATGACTGACTTTTGGTATCTAAATTAAGAACGATGCCGATGGGTGTTGGTGGTTCTGTTCTCGACGGGATAGAGAGTTATTTAACAGATCGATCACAGATTGTTCGATTTAATAACGTCAAGTCAAACAATATACCTGTGCCCTCTAGAGTTTCTCAAGGTCTCACTTGGGTCCCCTTTTCTTTACATTATTTATTTGTTTTCACCACTGTTCATTTCTTTTATTTGCGGAAGACTTGAATATATACATGGCGGTGCAGTTCTTTGATGATTGTTTAAGTATTCAATCCGATCTTGATTACCTGGTGACCTGGTGTGGCTTGAATGGTATGGATTTGAATCCTTCCGAGTGTCACTCTATCATATTTAATCGATCTAGGATGGCTCTTGAGCATACCTGTTGCATTGGTCATCAAATTATCTCAACTGTCTCTGAAACGAAGGATTTGGGGGTTATTATGGACAGCAAACTCTCATTTGCTCCACATATGGAGAGTGTAATATCTAAGTCTCTTCAACTGCTTGGGTTTGTGAAGCGTTTAGCCCTTGATTTTTCAAATGTCACAGCTATAAAGCGGTCATATTTGCGATAATACGACCCTACCTTGAGTGTTCTTCTTGTGTTTGGAATCCCTTTTATAATGTATTTACTCTGGGTATCGAGAGAGTACAACATAAATTTTTAAAATGTATTGCCTATAAAAGGCATATGCCTGATCTCGCAGCTTGAGTCGTATATTAATATCTGTCTTCTTAAAGATGGCCGGAGTGTCAAAGGCGTTAAAATGTTATATAATATCTTACACGGTGAACACCAATGTCCCTCATTGTTCAGTAAAATTGGGTTGCATGTGCTCTCGACGGATACGCGTTGTCGTAGCTCTTTTTATGTACCGGCGTACAAAACCAATTACCGACAATAGTATATTATTTTATATGGAGAAAAAGTAATACTTTTCATGGCGCGCTCGTGTTTAACAGCCGAACGGAGTGAGGCTGGTAATAGAGAGCAAGCCATGAAAAGTAACTTTTCCTCCAAATAAAATATGCTGTTTTTTCTTCAAATAGCGACAAACTAATTCAGAAGCATACCTTTTTAATAGTAATAACATCTAATTATTATTAAAGATAAGTGGGTTCGCAAGGCGGCCTAGACCGGTGTCGGTGAATAGGCACAGGTTGTTGCTATAATAATGTAACATAAAGCTGTCAGTGCACACTGTCAACAATAATAATTTTTTTAAGATTGCGTCTCCGATTGCGTTTTAATTCCGTATTGATAAGCAGTTATTGAGTAAGTTCGATTAAATAATAACCAATTTGTTCCTAAATTAGTGATTTTTAGAAATGCAGTCACAAATTGAGTGATAAATACAAATTGTAGTTTCATAAATCTTGAGTTGTTGACGCTTATTTTGTTGTCTGTTTGTATTGTACCTATGTTGCTATGACAACACTTTTACCTCCGCCGACGGAAAAGTGAAAAGTAAAGCTCCGGCGGAGGAAATACGAAACTTCACGGCCGCCTAAACAGTCGAGTAATGACGGATTTACTGACGTTTGAAGAAAATAGTATATTATTTTATATGGAGAAAAAGTTATACTTTTCATGGCGCGCTCGTGTTTAACAGCCGAACGGAGTGAGGCTGGTAATAGAGAGCAAGCCATGAAAAGTAACTTTTCCTCCACATAAAATATGCTGTTTTTTCTTCAAATGTCGACAAACTAATGCAAAAACATCTCTTTTTAATAGTAATAATATCTAATTATTATTAAAGATAAGTGAATTCGCAAGGCGGCTTAGACCGGTGTCGGTGAATAGGCACAGGTCGTTGCTATAGTAATGTAACATAAAGCTGTCAGTGGACACGTGGTCAACAATAATTATTTTTTTAAAACTGCGTCTCCGATTGCGTGTTAATTCCGTATTGATAAGCAGTTATTGAGTAAGTTCGATTAAATAATAACCAATTTGTTCCTAAGTTAGTGATTTTTAGAAATGCATTGCACAAATTTAGTGATAAATACAAATTTTAGTTTAATAATTCTTGAGTTGTTTACGCTTGCTTTGTTGTTTGTTTGTATCTATGTTGCTATGGTAACACTTTTACCTCCGCCGGCGGAAAAGTGAAAAGTAAAGCTCCGGCGGAGGAAAAATGAAACTTCACGGCCGCCTACACAGTCGAGTAATGACGAATTTACTGACGTTTGAAGAAAAAACTATTTTTTGTGAAAGTTTTGCAGACTGGCCAACATGTCTCCTGAGTTGAATTTTTTCTCACGACAGTCGTTGTTTTTTAAGGAGCTGCACACGCTGCGGGCATTGTACAGGATTGAAATCTCGGTGGCCTAAATTATCTTAATTCTGTAATTTCCCCTTTTTAAAATGTCCTTATTAAATAGTTTGCTTAAATGTATAATTGTAAAATTGTTTATTGTCTGTTTTTGGTGTGGTTTGTTGAATTCGTTTGTTAAACTTGTCAAACTGATTAAGTGAATGTTTGTTTAGACTAAACTGTAAATTAAAGCGAAATTGGGCTAGGCGCGTTAATAAATGAATAAATTAATTAATTAAATTTGCTCCTCACTATATCTGTTAACTGCTAATAAGCCTATAGTAGAGTAGTAGTGTTGCTGTCTTTATTACATGGGGAATACATTTTTAATTATATTCTGATTTATCTATTTATTGATTTATAATGGATCATTTTATCGGGTTTTTATGGATCCGTTTGAATCCCATACGATTCTAATTGATACAGTCTATACATAAAAAAAAATATTTTATATTATCTTATAAAATAATTTATTATACTCGTACACAGTCTGAAACAAAAACTTTGTGTTCAAAATGATTTCATTAGTAATATCTCTTTTTAAAACTATTTTCTTATTACATAATTTCGTGAAACTAAACGTAATATAATAAAACCAGACTTTGCTATAGTATATACCCCATAAAACAGGATAAATTTACTAACAGACAGACAGAGTGACAGTTAGGCATATACAATCCGAAAATTACGGCAGTGATCTGCGCGATGTTGTGTATTTATTTACATAAAGCTTAAATAATTACCCAGATATAATGGCTAACATGTTGAGCTGCTACATAAGTTGTGTATTTCCCAAAGTTAGGAGTTAGGGCTTCCGAACGAATTTATTATTAGCTGCGTTCTAATTTCTGGTTTGTAATTTACTTTACAATAAGAATACGAGCAGTGGGTGTGTCTATAAAAATATACGTCACAATGAAACAAATGATAAGTAATTTTATATTACAGCGACTGTTCAGTCAATTCATTCGAAAAAGTAGGAGTATCCCAATCAGGCCAAAGTCTTGTCCTAATTGTATTTTATTGACGCGACCAACTAGTTTGGAATGTTTCCATGTTCTGTCATTTCCGTCAATGCGGGACAATGCATGCATGTCCGCTATTGATAAAATAAATAATACTCGCAAAATCGTCATACCTATAAGTCATGACGGTTAAAGACATAAGATAATCTAAATGGCAAACTTATAGCTATAACGTGGTGAGGTAGCAAATCATGTTACCGTTGAATTCAGTACCTCCAAGAGTGGTAAATCAAATGTAGTGTTCTCTGATCATCAATTAAGGAAAATAAAAACTTTCTAATTACATTAATTTTGATGCTGCCATTTCCGGCGGGTAAACCGGGAATTCAAGAGCACTTGAAATATTTTCAAAATGAGAAATTCGCCTTTAACGCAAGTTGATATTGTTACGTTTTTCCGTGGGTTCTGACAAAAGTCCAACTTTAACTTTTTGAAATAATACTCTCCTTATTCTTTGTCACCGTATAGAATTATCACACTAAATTACTCTTATAACTGTACAAATAATAGATCTTTACAATTCAGCATTCAATGATTAACTATCTACAACATGCGTTCTGCCCCCTATTTATATCCAATCTAAAATATATCGGAATATTCCGGACGAAGCGAGGTTTCTGTATTATTCTCGACCATGGTTGCATGCATCGGGAAAATAACAAAGGTCCGGAATCTTCTCGGTCGGTCATGGCTCATACGGAAATAACGTAGAGGCTGCAAGTTGGTTGTATAGGGTAGCCCAAAAACATACAGGTCGCTAGCCGTGACAATACCTTTAAAAATAATTTAAAATTGCAGCGTGACTTACTCCCAGTGTATATTTAGTTTTTTTACTAACGTCTCTACAAAAGAGAACAGAACTAAAGATATAATATCCTCTATCCCCCAATTCACAAATGAGGATTGTTTTTCCAAATTGCTGAGGGAAACTTGATAGGAATTCGAAGAATAGACAAACAAAATAACATACTGTCTGCTTAAGTTGGCGATATATAGAAAACTTTTCACTAATTTTACGGAAAAAATCATCCTTGATAAAAAAATAGCTCTGTATGATGAAAAGCTACCAGAGGACATTTCAGATTTGAAACATCGTTTACAGGGAGCGCAAAAAATATGAAAATCATAATATTAAATTAATTCGAAATCAGCATTTATGAGACAGCAGAATTTAAAAGCTATAAAACAAGGACAGAAAAGCTTCTCCAGGTTTGTTCATTAAAAGTTTTAAAAGTAGTTAGTTTATAATTTTACGACTAAAATGCCAAATTTTAAGTTATTTGCAGTTTTTTTTTTGGCTTTTTTGCCCTTAAATTTCAAAGTAACTAAACTGTCGTTGAAAAACGTCTTTTAAACTATTATATTCTGCTGTCTCATAAATGTTGATTGCGAATTATTTTTCCAACATATTTTTTTGCGCTCCTCAAAGTTGTCATTTCCTATGTTTTTCAACATGCAGAATTTTTTATAAAGTAAAATTGAAAATAAAAATGCGCCATATTATGTCGCCAATTCAAGTAGACATGACTTATATCATAGATCTATATAGCTACGCAACAGATGCCTACTCGGGTATTAAAAGTGTCGCTCGCCAATAATGCAATAAACTTAAATACTTTCATATTTAGACGTGTTTTGCCCCGCCGCCCGTGTTGCCAACTCGCGAACTGTAGTTTACCTTCCATATATCACATTATGGTATTACTCATTTTCTATGGTGTTTGCTTGGACATGGGCTAAAACTCACCTTAAATATCGGTGTAATAGGTCATTACAAATTTTGTTAACTTATACTGTAATATCTCTTATTTGAATTAAGTAATAATATTATCACGCAGGATTTTGTTTCGAAGATCAAAGACATTTTTGAAATGTTTATCGACATGTCACCATTTAATTTTGTTTTAAACTCTACTATCATTATTATAAATTTGTTCATTTAAATTGCCGTTTCATTTGTTTTACTATTAATAAATTATCATACTTAATAAAAAATGTAAAAATCGTATTTTTCTAAAAAAATATGTTTGTGTTAATTTGATACATAAATATTAATAATAAAACTCGATGATTTGAGCGGGTCAAAAAGTCAGCAGGAATATTGTTCGACGGGATAACTTGGCAGCACCGACCCGTTCCTAGACGACTGGTTCACCCGCTCGCGAAAGCCGGTGTACATTTTTGGCCCCGCGTAAAAAGCATTGGAAGAGGTATCTGTTGCGTAGCTATATAGATCTGTGCTTATATATGATTACTTCATCATTAATCAGGCCCAACATTGAGGACGTAAAATCCTCGTACCTGGCGATTTATGATCTATGAAATATCGAGACTCCTCTTTTAAGATTCCAAAGGAATGAAAGGAACGTATGCCGTCTACCACCCACAAGAAGGTAATAAACAACTAACAGTGTGGAAGTTATTGACGAATATCTATTACAAGTTACAAGTACTCTTAGTAGGAATATTTCCCTCATGTATAAAAAATCCCATTAGAGGAGTGCAATTATCGGAAAATTACAGCGATAATTGCACTGCAGAGACCGAAAGAGCACAGCGATAATTGCATCGTACGTATCTATGGGAATTCCATTGTAAACGTACGATGACAGGGACAATTTATAAATAACGTCAAAGTAAAGTCAAAATATATTATTAAAAATGTCTCGTTTTGGATTAAAGAAAATCATATTTTTGCGTCTCTTTATTTTGTTTACAGTCACATGTACGTTTTTGTGTTAAAAAAAGAATAAAAATATATTTTTTAAAACCATGTCCTCATTCGGGAAATATTCCACCGAATTACACTCGTGCATCAAAATATCGAGATAATTTTGCATTCGAGCGTGTTGTTTTAGCAAAACTGCATTCGGTCATTTTCATATTTTGGAAAAAGAGCCCTCCACCTTCGGTGTCGGGCTCTTTCTCCAAAATATGAAAATTAACTCATGCAGTTTTTCGACAACACGCTGTCATGCAAAATTATCGGTAATTTTGATGCCCTTGTGCAATTACTTCCGATAATACGGTAAAATCGTTAAAAAAAATTAGAGCCAATATAAAGAACAAGCAGAATTCAGACCAGGAAGATCAACCATAGGCCACCTATTTAGCACCACCCAAATTAGAGGAAAAAAGTTACCTTCGAACAGGAAGCACATTCTCTGAATGTAGATTTGAAAAAGGGGTGTATGACTCGGTGCCGCAAAAAAGTAATGAGAAGCACTGGAAAAAAGAAATATTAGCGCAAATCAAATATCA
>JAEQML010083709.1:0-10382 GCA_016904865.1 Pissodes strobi | reverse complement strand
ATGATGCGATTTTTTCTTTTTTAAAAGAACTATATCTTTACTTAAATGAGGGAGAGGTTGCCGCTGCGGTGTTCTGTTATCTCACTAAAGCATTCGATTGTGTGAATCATGGAGTACTGCTCGGCAGCGTTTTTGACTTGGGTGAGATCGTACTTGACCGATCGTCATCAGTCGGTCATTCTTGACGGCGAAGTATCATCAACTTTAAGATTAACTTCCGGTGTTCCGCAAGGGTCTGTCCTTGGGCCGTTGCGTTTTTTGATTTATATCAATGATATTGTAACTCTCAATGTATCGGGCGGATTCACTATGTTCGCGGATGATGCAACCATTTTGTGGCATTTTAAAGGCAATGACCATTTGGAAGACGTTATTAGTGGCGATTTGGTAAGTCTAAAAAACTGGTGCGATGCAAATTTTCTGACTATTAATACATCGAAGACAAATATTGTTAGCTTTAAGTGTGGGGTGGAGAATGTGTTTCTTAATGCAGCGAGGATACGGAATGTAGATTATAATAAGTTTCTGGATTTAGTTGTGAACAATAAATTAAAATTTGATCCGCATATTCTGCAATTGTCCACCAAGCTGTCTAGAGGTTGCTATGCTTTGAGGGTCGTTTCTCAGGAGCTGGATGGTGTAACAGCTAGGAGTGTATATTTCGCCCTTATAGAGGCTCACTTAAGGTAAGGCATATGTTTTTGGGGTGCGTGTTCGGGTTATTTGTTCAGAACTATTTTTTTTCTTCAGAAGAGAACCCTGAGATTCATGCTTGGGATGAAGCGACGGGAGTCTTGTTGTCCTTTGTTTGTCCTGAATAACATTTTAACACTTTCTTGTATTTTCATCCAGGAGACAGCCTGCCTCATTCATAAGAAATTTAGACATGAAATTCAGGCCACACCTTTCTACTCTCTGCGAAGTACTCACACCGCGGCACTTCCTATACCAACCTCTACTTTGGTCAAAAACTTTTTTATTTATAATGGTAAAAAAATGTTTAACCGCCTTCCGCGACAAGTTAAGTAGATTGTGTGTGCTAGAAAGTTTAAGGCGGAAGTGAAGAGGGTGCTTCTGGATAAAGCCTATTACTCTGTCTCGGATTTTTTTGCCGATTCTTTCTAGCGATGTAGCGATATTGTATGTACCTGCTTGTTTTTTGTTAAAGGGTGACGCTCCGTTATGTACGTTTTATATTCCTTGTTTTATCGGTTAACAACATTTTATGGACAACAACTAGGGATCTATATGATGGTATTATTTATAATCTAGGTTGTAGGGTTTTATAATGTGATATGTTATTGGTCAGGTCATTACTTCATATTTTATATTTATAAGGCATAAAGATTTTAATTCTCTTTATATGTATTGTTACAGTTTGCAGTTAGCTATATTATAGTTTTGCTTTGTCAATGAGATTCTGTCTTATGATAATAAAGCTGTTTTGAGTTTGAGTTTGAATTTAACATTTAGTTTCAAGATTTAAATTTACCGCTAAATCTTTTGCCGGTTCACTTCCTGCGGCTTCAGAGTCTGCTTGGCAAGACTGTCAACTTCAACGACACATCTTGTCGTTCCACGAAAAGCGTGGTTTGGGCATTGTCCTTTTAGTTATGTTACCTATTAAAATGTGACTTTTAACTTTTTAATTGTGATTTGACCGTTGTTTGTTGGTGTTGTTTGTTTACTCCTCGTTGATATGCTCTTCAGGTCCAATGACAAGTAAGTGTAAGAACTTCTACCATTTTCCTTTGTCTCTTTAAAAAATTCACACAAAAAATTACAAAAAAAAGCACCATTCTTAACTTACACACCTATTTAATGCCTTTCAAGTTTTAAACACTCTCAGAATCCTGATATAACATTGTCATTTTTATCATTTTCTTCCTAAAGATCTCACAACAGCCACTTTCTTCTGCTAATGGGTGGTTCTTCTACTTACTTTTCAGGTAACACTGATGATGGCTTAGGCCGAAAGCGCTCTGTTATGCTTTTATAGGAAGTCCTTTTGGATTAAATTTTGCATGGAATATAAAGTGTTTCATTTAGTACTAAACTCAATTGTTCCTACCGGCTTCGGCAGGCAGTAGACTGACATAGAGCGGGAACTGCGCGGGAACGGTGTGGGCAGAGCTGATTATTGCATTTGAGATGGGAAAAATGCTCTTTCTTTATTTGACATATTGTTGTTTACACAACATTGAAGGTAACAAAGATACATTGAATTTAAACGTTAAAAGAACGTTCTCCTTGACGGAGAGGGGCAGCTTACTTCACCTCGATTGTTGCATATAACGGCATCTATTATACCGACAATCTAGGTTCGGACTAAGGAGTAGAAATACAATGTTTTAAATGTACAAATTTCCGTTTACCTGGGGTGAAATAAATATATTCGTAGTTTAATTATGGCTCATTCGTACTACGGACACACAGGGTGTTATCATCAAACAATACGGTCAAAAACGACAAGTTAATACACTAAACTTGTTGGGGTGTTTCCCCAATAAGCAGTTCGATCAGAGCAAAACAATCTACACTTCTTATCTTTGTACCTTTAGTTACTTCTGATTTTAGAATACTTTAAGTAATTGGATATATTATTAACTAGCCCAAACTAAGACAAACCTTCACTTTTCAAATGTCAATGTTTCAAAACCAGTCGAGTTTATTAATGCAAATGAAAAATTATCTATATTTTTACGAGAAAATTCAACATTTAAGACACTGGGATATTTCATTAAAAAAGACTAAAGTTGAAACATGTCCTGATTCTTTTAGATACTATATATATTTGAACATTTGGCAAAATTAATAACAAAATGTCATCGTCATGGCGAACATTTTAGTCTTTTGTATTTAATATCAATACTCAAATTTATCTCCGCTTACGTACCGCTTAAGAAGTTAACACTTTTCTTCTTAGTCGACTTAGATTTGGGAAGCTCGTCGCCAAGTTTATCGTTCCACGTTTTCCATCTTCGAACTTGTTCCTCTCGCATCTTGCAAAACAAGGTTTGTTTCTGTTGTTCGTCCAATTCGGCCAAGATTTCCGGATCGACGTACATGTCACGCAAGATCTGTTGCAGCATCTTGGGATCTTATTCCTGTAACCAAAGGAGGAACGTATAATTTTATACATAAAATATGACACAAAATTGTCAATAAAATCAATGTTAAAAATAATTGGAATTTAGATTTCCAGACTCAATGCCTTATCTGACATTTTAAAGCTCAAGTCAACCTGCAGCACGTGCTATGTGCCTCCAAATAAAATTATAATAATTTGGACTTAGTTGGACATAAATGACGTGTGGTAGCTGCGTTAACACATTGGTCATTAGATAGTTTAATGATTAATTCAAAGAGCAGGTCACATGAAATGAAATCTTTGAAAATTACCATCATTTTTTGCTGATATCTAGCTCAATTTTCAGTTGTCTATTATCTTCTTGCGTCAATAAATTTAAGTTACACTTTTAATTACCTGGTAATTAACAGTGCGTCGTTTTATTATCTTAATCCATCCTAGAAATATGAATCATCCGGATGATTCCCGGAAATCAAAAATAATGAATGATGTGGTAAGATAAAGGCATCAGTACCTAACACTTTAACACCAGAAAGTTGCTTTTTTAATTCTAAATCGTTAATTTTAATCACAATCATCCGCGGTGTAAAGCAAAATATATATTAAAGTTTTGTTACCCATTGTACGTCCAAAATAAATATGGATTCATGAAAAATTAGATATACAAAAATGCATGTTTTTGCCCCAAAAAAGTTCTCAATACCTGGAATACCGGAAAATGGATTTAAATAAAGTGTTAACTATTATACAACAGTTCACAGTTGTAACACTTAACTAATAAATTACGTGTGAATATTAAAGAGCCAAGAACACTTTATTATTTCAGGAACCCAATCCGCTCTACGATTATACATACATCCTGGCTCATTTATTTTTTCCAGAGTGCCAACATGATCATACCATGGCATCTTCTATATTTGGCAGTTTCCTAGTAATCAAATTACTGGTTGCCATAACACTAACCAACGCCTTATTGTATTCTATTAGTGCTGTTTTGCATAAATAACAATAACATAATCGCCTTCTTGTAAATTCGATTGGTCAAAAGTCTAGAATCTGGAACAACTGGAATTTCATCTCCAATATCAGATTCTAAGTTTAATTGCTCGTCAGATTTGAATGTTTCTCTTGAAATTTTCTCCATTTCTTCGCTTTTCTGCTTTTGCTCTTCCTTTTCCAATTCTCTGCATACGTTTTACATTTTTTCTTTAAATGATTTTCTCTCCACTGGATTCAAGTTACAACAAAAGGTAACCTCTCACCAAATCTTCTTTTCGCATGTTCAGTAAATGGTTTTTATGGCCAAAACAAAGCCTTAGTTGAAATTTTTTCATTAACAGAATTTTATCTAAAATACCGAAACATAATTTTTGCTCTCGACGCCCGTTTCGCTAATCATGTCAGCATCACAAATTGATTAAAACAGTTTTAATCATCTCCTGATGGTTAGCGAAACGCGCGTCAAGTGCAAAAATTATGTTTCAGTATTGTGTGTTGTAGTGCATTTTGTCGAAGGTGTATTTTTCAGGAGAATTTTCATTCAAAGTTATTACGTTTCCTGAATCAATTGCACTATTAACATTAACACCATGTTCAACAACTAGATCACTGTAACCTGACGCATTACTATCTGCATTAAAATTTGGTGGTTCGTCTTCATCTTCATTGCCTTTATCCGTTCTGCTTTGCATGTCGTTGTCCGAGTGGTTTTCAAATTTATCTTCTTCCATTGTTGGGTTAGTTTGGGTTAGTTTAGGTCTATCAGAAATACGAAGAAAAGGAGAAGACCTCATCAAACTAAATTCAGGAAACACATTATTCTACAAAGGCCATGAAGTAGAAAGTCAGAGAGGAGTAGGATTTCTAATACAGAAACGACAACAAGGCAACATAAAAGCATACAAAGGAATATCAGACAGAGTCGTATATATTGTACTCCAAATTTGCCAAAAATACAAAATACAGATTGTTCAATGCTATGCACCAACATCGGCATACCCTGATGAGGACGTTCAACTCTTCTATGACGAAATAACCAAAGCCATCAGTGAAGTCAAATGTCAACAGAAAATCATAATGGGAGATTTCAATGCCATCATCGGACAGAAACAGGACGACACAGAGGAACAAATAGGAAGCTTTGGGCTGGGACAAAGAAATGGCAGGGGACAAATGTTAACGAATTTTCTGGCGCAGAACAAACAGTTTGCGATGAATACATTCTTTCACAAAAAGACAAAGCGAAAATGGACCTGGATTAGCCCGGAAAGTAACACGAAGAACGAAATTGATTATATCCTCACAAACCGCCGGGAAACAGTCAAAGACGTCACAGCTCTGAACCACTTCAACACTGGAAGCGACCACCGCTTGGTACGAGCAAGAATGGAAATCGATAAGAAATTAGAAAGATAAAAATGTGTTCACAGGCAAAACAAACAGAAGATCGACATGCAAATATTAATAAGTAAAAAAGAGGAATATCAGAAAGGACAGGAAGAAAAACTTAAAGAACCCAAAGAAAACGACCAAGACATGAACCAAATTACTAAAAGTCTCGCTACAGCTTTAGTAGAAACATCCTTGCAATAAAAGAAAAGACACAATCTCCAGTGAAACAAAATACTGGATAGAAAAGAGAAGGTTAATGTCTAAATAAAGACAACACAGAACACAAGAATATAGACAAGTAAAGAAATCGGTAAGAACATTAATAAGAAAAGATCTACAAACCCACCACGAATACCTAGTAGAAAAAAAACAATAGAAGAAAATAGGAGTCTAAAACATATAATGAAAAAATCGAATGGACAGCATCAAATAATTGCTATAAAAACCAAAATGGGAAAGAAGAGGGGGACCAAGACAAGAACAAAACAATAACTGAAAAATTTTTTGAAGAACTTTATAGCATAAAAATAGAAAAACCAAAAAGAATCCAACAAAAAAGAAAAGTTTAGAATGTAGGGTCGGAAGAGATTCTAGAAATCACAATAGATGAAATAAATCACGCTTTATCTCAGATGAAGAATAACAAGACACCAGGGGAAGATAATGTCGTAACAGAAATATTAAAAGAAGGCGGGGAAGTAGTGCTTCAAAAGCTAAAAATAATCTATAACTTATGCCTCCAAGAAGAGAGAATACCCGAAGACTGGAATAACGCAATAGTAGTACTAATTTTTAAGAAAGGAGATAACACCAATCTTCAAAACTATCGTCCCATAAGCCTGCTCTCCCAGTTTTTCAAGCTGTTTACTCGTATAATTTGTAACAGATTAACTGATAAACTTGACAACTACCAGTCAGTGGAACAAGCTAGGTTCAGAAAATAATTCAGTACATACGACCATTTGCTAACGCTTAACATACTAATAGAAAAAGCAAATGAATACAATCTATCGCTTAGCATGGCCTTCATAGATTTTGAAAAGGCCTTTGATTCAGTCGAACACTGGGCACTAGAAGAAGAACTAAATAAAGCAAGAATAGACCATCGATACGCAAACATACTTAAAAACATATACCAGAATGCAACATCAATAATTAGACTAAACACAGAAACAGATAAAATAAAAATTGAAAGAGGAATAAGGCAGGGAGATACGATATCACCTAAACTGTTCACCCTGCCCTTAGAAGGAATATTTAAAAAACTCGACTGGAATAACAGAGGAGTTGAAATAAATGGAGAACGACTGACTAACCTAAGGTTTGCAGATGATATAGCGATCATAGCAGACAATAATGAGAACCTGAAACAGATGATCCTAGAATTAAATGAAGAAGTGAAACGAATAGGGCTAAACATGAATATTAAGAAGACTAAAGTGATGTGTAAAGATCCAAAAATATCATTAGAAGGACAGCGGCTAGAAAATATAGAAGAATACATATATCTCGGACAACTTATAACATTAAACAAAACAAATAAAGCTAAAAAAATAGAACGAAGAAGAAGACCAGGATGGGCAGCTTTTGGAAAATTAGCTCATATACTCAAAAATAAAAAAAATATCGATGCATCTGAGATCTAGGGATTTTGATCAGTGTATCCTACCAATACTTACACACGGAGCCCAGACATGGATACTAACGAAGGAGATAACATCGAAACTCAAAGTAACACAGAGAGCAATGGAGCTAGGTATATCTCTGCGAGACAGGAAAAGAAACGACTGGATAAGAGACAAAACAAAAGTAAAAGAGATAATTGAAACAGTCACAAAATTGAAATGGGAATATGCGGGACATGTAGCAAGGCGAGAGGATGGCAGATGGAGTACAAAAATTATAAAATGGAGACCATATCTGGGAAGAAGAAACCGAGGAAGACCCCAAACAAGCTGGTATGATGGCCTAAAAAAGACCACAGGACTAAATTGGATAAGGGAAGCACAGAATAGAAACAACTGGAAATCTAGGTAGGAAGCCTATGTCCAATTCTGGATGAAGGAGGGCTGATGATGATGATGGTTGTTGGGTTAGTCAGGATTGACAATTGTATTGTGTTATTTTTCTTTATTTTTTTTCAGTCAAACACTGGCTTGGCAATTCCAACATTATGTTATGGATTTTTTTACGACTTTCTGTAAAACTGGTCGGAAATTCCCCTTTTTCTTTTCACTTTCTCACCGGCCTGAAAACTGCCACATAGCATGCGTAATATATGTAGAATAAGGATGCAATGAAATTCAGTACAGAAGTCACTTAAAGGCAAAGTCAAGTGACTAGAATGCAAATCAACGAAGGATATTATTGGAAACTCAATTTCATTTTCACTGGTCAATGATAAAAAAGGTTAGTTAAATATTCATAAAAAGTTTCCGCGGTCATCCGTTCACTTTCACTTTTACCCATTATAATACATCAAATTATATTATAAATGCAGATAACATTGCTAAAGCATCTTGGGATGTTATCAATGCTAGCAGAAATTGATCTGAATCAGTTGTCCCAGATATTGAACCAAATGAGTTTAATGACTTCTTTGCTGACATTGCTGACAAGTTGGTTGCTTCTTTGGCGCGGGCAGATGTTACGTGTGATATTTACCTAAATAATGCTAGTACTGTGGATCCTAACCTTACTTTTTCTTTCAGACGGGTTACCTACATTGACGTTAGAAATGCAATAGATCGGCTGAAGAATAAACATAGTCAAGATATTTATGAACTTAATATTATCCTTGTTAAATCCATGAAGGATGTTTTGATTGCACCTCTTACGAAGTTGTTTAACGCCTGCATTAATGAGTGCACATATCGTCATGCTTTCAAAATTAGTAAAACCGTACCAATCTTTAGAAGTGGTGATCGCTCCTCTTTGAATAACTATAGACCACTTTCACTTGTTCCTGTAATGTCAAAAATTTTAGAGTTGCTTCTTAAAAACCAACTATGTGAGTACTTTGAAATGAACAATCTCCTGTCTGCAGACCAATTTGGTTTTCGAAGGGGAAAGTCCACGGTGATGGCAGTTAATAAACTTTGCGAGGCCATAGTCGGGGGCTTTGAGGAGGGCAAATTTGTGGGAGCCACCTTTTGCGACCTCTCCAAGGCCTTCGACTGTGTCTCGCATGAAATCCTTCTGGCCAAACTGAGGCATTATGGTGTTGCCCGGTGTGCTTGCGGTCTCATACAGAGCTATCTCGCAGATAGGCGACAAAAAACAACTGTTGATGGAGTGAGCTCGGAGAGTAGAGTGATGAGACATGGGGTCCCTCAAGGCTCCATACTCGGACCTCTGCTCTTCATAATATATATAAATGATATAAATTCTGCGCTGCAGCACAGTGAGGTGACATTGTATGCTGATGATACGAGCTTCTTGGTGGCTAATGACGAGTTCAGCGCTTTATGTGAGGAGGTTGGTGACTGTGCTGAGAGTGTAGGTGACTGGTTTCTTGCCAACAGGCTTTCTCTCAATAAATCCAAAACCGAAAATATAACTTTACCTTAAGACGAGATGAGGGAATCAGTAATCCTACAGATAAAGTTTCTCGGAGTCATGCTTGACCCAAAACTTACTTTTGAGTGCCACGTAAATCATATCTCCAAGAGGATTACGGCTGGAATATACGTACTTAGAAATCTGTGTAGAACTGCCAACCTGAGGGTCACTCTAATGGCGTACCATGCTCTGGTCCATTCTGTCATTTGCTATGCTATGTTGGCATGGGGACATTCGGCTCATGCCTCAAGAGTTTTTGGCCTACAGCGGAGGGCAGTGAGGGTTCTGGCTCATATCGGATACCGCGAAGACCCTAGGCAGTTGTATCGTGATTTCCGAATTTTGACCGTCGCATCACAATACATTTATGAATGCCTACTGTACATGCATCATAATCTGTATAACTTTGGGGCTCTAGGTGATACACACCAACATGATACTAGGCACCGCAATAATGTCAGGATTGATTTTCTAGGACTAACAACATCAAGGAATGCAACACTCTATTTTGCTCCTATCTTTTATAATAAGCTCCCTGCCTCTGTAAGGGAACTAACAACCCAAAGATTTAAGTCTGTAGTTAAGAAGTATCTGTTGAGCCAAGTATTTTATCATTATAGGGAGTTTTTGGTCAGGGATGTTGGGAGTGACTTTGATTTGGAGGTGTGACACTATGTTAAACTGCTTAAAAATTGAAAATGTAATATATTTTAACCTAGTTTAAGCTGACATTTGAATTGTTGTCTGGATGTTATGCACCATAATTATTGTGACGATTGTAAAAATTTGTAAATTTGTGTGCATGATTGTTTAATAAATAAATAAATAAATTTATACTGTAGCTGGTGGAATCCTTTCATAAGCAAATATCACCATCCCTGGTGCAATGATACCTGGAGCGTTTGCGGTCACGAGAACAGTAAGGCATTATTTTTATCATTTGGTATATGACTATAGAGACAGTGGAATCTCCCTTATATAGAAAGCAGACTCATCCGCGTTGTTTGTGATCCTCGAAGTTGTCGCTGAAATCATTCTTTTCAAGGTAGGATTTAATATTTCTAAACCAGCTGCGTAATTTGTCTTTTTTTGACAGATACCCTACAGGTGCTTAAGTTGATTTTTTGGCGCCGAAAAACAGAATCAGATATATAAAATACCGATTTGATCAAAAGATCTTTCTCATTAGCAGTTAAATTTGTAGCAGGATCCTTTCTGCATTGTTTTGGGTATGTTAGGGTTTTTTCTAGGGATTTCATATGTTTTATACTTATTGTGGCAATAGGTACACCATTATCAATATCTGCTAGGACGTGGCGCCACCAAATATGAAAAAAAA
>JAEQML010083708.1:0-10382 GCA_016904865.1 Pissodes strobi | reverse complement strand
GGTATTGGAATATGCTAGAAAATAGTGGTATTATTCGATATACGTCAAAAAGTCTGTTATGAAAATTTTGTGGGTTACGTCATATTAGAACTAGGCAGTCGATATTGCATATGCATGCACCATGAATGTTTATTGTAAACCACAACTTTTTACCAAAAACATAAAAAGACACCAAAATATTGCAAAATAGTCACCAAAAAACTCAAGAGCTCACAAGCCACGTCGCAATTGAATCTCATTTAAATTGGGCATCCTAGTAAAAGTTGTAAAATAAAAATTAAATAATTTAAAGAAATCTAGAATGTTCACAGTGTTATAGATTTATTAATAAATAAATCTGTTGTGATGGCATTTGCAGATTATTTTTTAATCAAAGGAGCTATTGAAGTTGCCAAATAAATATAAATTGTTTTGTGATTATGCTAGCTCTGTGGAATTTTGCAAGGTATTGGCAACAAATATGTAAGCCAGTCTATGGTGCAATTACGATAAACACAAGGCGGAATGATGTTGGACCCTGTTAAAACGTAAACAATTGGGTCTCTTTTTTTCTAGGCCTGTGTATTTGATCTTATTTTACCCCTGAGGTGAAGCCAAGCTTCAGTCTACAAACAAAGCAGTACTTTCATTGATCAGGTTTGTGTTTTAGCCATTTCTGAGTTTACTTTTTTTTATTTCTTTAGTAGCTTTTTTATAAATCCAATGCATTTCAAATTTAATGATGTTCATAGCTTTATAACTGCATATAGTTTTGCAAGGTGACTTGATGGGTTATAGGACAGCTATCGGCAATACATATCAAGGACGAGAAATTGCTAACTTTTAACTATAAAACGTTATAATTAGTTTTGCCTGTTCAAATTACCAGTGTGTGATGGCTCCGTGTATGCCCCAAAGACACTGCTATAATATCACATTACCGTTTCTTAAAGATAGCTCGCGCAGAAAAAGTAACCGTATAAAATGTTATTACATGAAAATAGCCTGTGTATGATGACTTAAGTTACAAATAACACATCATTGTAGACGCTTAATGAAACCTTCCGGCGACGGCGGTTTTTATCTTATGGCATCGATTATAAAGCCAGTGGCATGACCGCTCTTTAATGTAATCGAAATATTTGCACTGATTTTCAATAGTAGCTAGCAGCACAACATACCTAAGTAAATATCTGAATAATGAAATAAAATATATATATTTTATTTTTGAACAGTTTTTAACAGTAGTATAAGTCATCAGTGAATTATGTAAAATTTAAATTGTCAACAACTTAAAACTAATTTAATCTAAGGCTTAATTCATTCCATGGATTTACCACTAACCCATAGGTACATAACTGCCCCAATAACGCAATCGAATGCCACTTCAACTTATAGAATATATAACTTCAAATTTCCAACAGTTCTTCGTAAATTAAATCCTATGCCAATAACTAAGCCATTAAAATAAACAAAGAGTAACACAGTTCCATTGTTTAATTAAACAGTACCATTGTCACTCTTAATTCATGTATATCCGAACCGAATGCCAATGTTTTCAAGCCAAACCTATTATTAGTGTACCGTTGAATGTATTTTTTCATTTGCATATTTGCTCTCGACTGTCTTCTTATTTCCCTATCTCTTCGTATATGCTTCATTAACTCCTTTCCATTGTTTATTTTTTAGCGAGAAAATGACAGCGAAATCTTGGCCGATATCTAACAATTTTAAAGCTAGCTTTCGCTGATTGTTTATTCGATCTTAGGAAAATGGAGATTAAAGACGATATCGACGACTGTTACGAATAAATTCAAGATTCAAATTGTTTTTAATATTTTTCTACTTTCTCTGTAGTTTCTACCGATTGTTCTAGCAAAACCTAAAATATGTATATAGAATGGCCCAAAACCATGAAGCGATTAGAATAAAGCGCCAAATTTAGCGAAGTTGGTTTATGATACCTTCATAATATGAGATGAATTGAATGAATTTGTCAATCTATCGACTAAGAATTCACATCTTTTTTAATTGTCAGCCCTCGCTCTATATATTGTATAAATAAAAATGTAAAAGCAAAGTTCTTTTTGGGAAGACCATAAAATTCATATGGGGTCATGATTTTCAATTAGGTCCGGAAAGGGGCCACCTGTGGCCGGTTTCGACTTTTCAAGTCTCATCAGACACACTGTCAGGCACCCTCCCCGAACCAAATAAAAAAAGCCTCCATATGAATCATTGTTTCTGTAAAACAGCGGTAAAATGCTAAATCGCATTGGAGTTCTGCAGCCTATGCTGCTAGAACTATCAAGAATCTCAAGAAATGTTTGCTCTATCTTTAGCCGCTTAGATTTTACAGACTGTCAAACTTGGTAAATGGTCGATTTTCAACTGTCAATATTTCGAAAATAGTTGGGAACAGGTATATTCATAAATAAAATAAATAGCCCTTTATTTCCAATAGTCGCCCACTTACAGGAAATGTAATTATAAAAAACAGTAAAAGTTATATCTAAATTTGTACCTGCCAGAAATATAAACAAACATATTTTAAATAAACAACCCATCGATCGGTTCAAAAAAATCAGTTAACAGGAATCGACAAAAGGTTAGTTCTAATAGTCACCATAGAATCTAAAAATATGTCGATATTGCGTCCACTACTATTCAGCGTTTTGCACCATAAGATCTAGTTAGCATATTGTTGTTGAGCCGATCACAGTAAAATATGCAGGAATTTCTTGAATTACCCATAGGAACACATATCGCTAGCTGATTAAGCAAACCAATGCAGTCAACTTTATTATGCAATAATTTATGTAAAAAATGTATTGCTTTTACTTCCCTGCGATCGTTCAAACACACCATATTGAAACAATCCAGAAGCAACTTTCTGAACTTCCTCTTGCTGGATATACACCATCCTGCTTAAAAGCCAAATATTTGACAAATTTTCTTTCGATAGACTCCAAGCCATTGATATAAGCTAGATATAATATATTGGGTGCCAGATAATTTCTGCATATTCTAAATTAGGTCTAACAAATGGAGAAAACAACACCTCTAATGCCATTTGTCTTTCAAATGCTCTACAGTTTCTTAAGATAAAGCCCAATGATCTTGGTGCAGACAACATTGCATTTAGTAGATGGGTATTAAAGTTAAATAATTCGTCAAAGGTTAAATCAAGATCTTTTATAGTGCTGCATCTGATTAGCTCTTGTGATTTTATTGCATAATTACATTTTAAAACAGATTTTTTTCTGGAGTATGAGACTACAAAGCATTTGGATACATTAAGACTAAGTCTATTGTTATCGCACCATGTAGCCAGGAGATTCAATTCATTCTGAACGCATTAACAGTCAGAAATGGACGAAATGTCACAATATATTTTTAGGTCATCAGCAAAAAAAAAGCTTGTGACACGATAGGCAGTCTGCCAAGCCATTTATGAATAATAAAAAGAGCAAAGAGCCCAGGTTTGAACCTTGGGGAACTCCTGACTTAACCATATACTCCAAAGATTTAAAGCCTTCGATTTCGACGAACTGTCGCCTCTCTAAGAGATAGGACTCAAGCAAACTAAGATATTTTTAGCCAACCTCAATTTTTCTTATTTTAGTATAAGTATGTACAAATTAATCTGATGGAACGCTTTCTGAAAGTCCGTATAAATTACATCGACTTGGCCCTGATTATCCAAAATTGAACATATAAATTGAGCTAAACAACCAAGATTGGTAACACATGACCTCTTTTCCATAAAATCATGTTGGTCGATAAATTTGATTATAGAGGCATATTTCAAATAGTTTAGAAAAGTTACACAAAATTGATATTGGTCTATAGTTTTTTAAGTCACATCTATTCCCTTTTTTGAATATCGGTGTGACGCGTGCTGACTTCCAACAGGTCGGAAAAATACCAGAGACAATTTATAGATTAAACACGAAATACAAAGGCGCAGCAAAGGCCCCAATACAGTCCTTCACCATAAAACTAGATATCTGATCGACACCGGCGCGGCGCCGGCGGTCAGTTTATTTTTGAGCTTTTTAGAAACAGAAATTAAACTGACGGACGAACGTGGCATCACGGCGACTACAGCCAAGGAAAAAGCAAACATGCTCGCCAAAATGTTTTCATCGCACTCTACCTTAGACGTGCCCCAAAGCAAGACTCTCCCCACTATACCGAACATCAACACCACTATGGCAGAAGTCAAGTTTTCTCATCGTGATATTCGCAAAATCCTTAAAGAACTAGATACGCAAAAGGCATCAGGACCGGACGGAATACCTGCCATCGTGCTAAAGAACTGCGCCAACGAACTAACACCTGTTTTTTCCAGGCTTTTTTCTCTTTCTTACAGAAAAGGGATTTACCCATCCTCTTGAAAAGTCGCTCGAGTGCAACCTGTTCCAAAAAAAGGCAAGAAAACCACACCCTCAAACTATCGCCCGATTGCCTTGCTTCCAATAATCTCCAAAGTCATGGAACGTGTAGTCAACCAGCAACTACTCAAGTACCTCGAGAGCAACAGAATAATCAGCGATAATCAATACGGCTTTCGCAAAGAGAGATCGACAGGAGATATATTGGCCTATGTCACTCATATATGGAGTAGGGCAATTGAAAACTACGGAGAGTCTCGAGCGATTGCGTTGGATATTTCAAAGGCATTCGACAGAGTTTGGCATGACGGACTGCTCAACAAACTGCCGTCCTTGGGACTGCCCGCCTCTCTCTGCAGCTGGCTGGCCAGTTTCTTAAGAACCGATCCCTATACATTGCAGTCGATGGACACATCTCGGACACATTCACCATCAACGCGGGCGTGCCTCAGGGCGCAATACTTTCACCAACTCTGTTCCTCATCTATATTAATGACCTGCTGATCGAAACGAATAATCCTGTTTACAGTTTTGCAGATGACAGTACCCTTGTCTCCCACTTTAGATCAGAAAAACCCTTACCAGCGACTGAGACTCATCACCGCAGACAGGAGCAGATTACAGCAATTAATCAAGACCTGGAGAAAGTTCAAACTTGGGGCGACCGAAATTTGGTCCAGTTCAATGCAGCAAAGACCCAAGCAGCAACGTTTACTAAGAGGGCCAATACAGCGGGCCCTGACATCATTATGGCAGGATCGACCATTCCTTCATCCTCGTCAATCGGGCTGCTGGGTGTCTCGGTCAACAGCAATATGTCATGGCATGACCATGTTGCTAACATCGCAAAATCAGCCTCCCAGAAGCTTGGTGCGCTATTTCGCAACAAAAAACTCTATACACCGCAGCAGTTGCTCTTGCTGTACAAAGAGCAAATAAGACCGTGCTTAGAATATTGCTCACATATCTGGGGTGCCGCACCAAAGCATACCCTAAAGCTGCTGGATTCCATTCAGAAGAGGGCTGTGCGTCTCGTCGGCGATCCGGAGTTGACCCAGAATCTGGATAGTCTGGAACATCGCAGACATGTGGCCGAGATGTCTCTGTTTTACAGATACTTTCACGGCAGATGTTCCCAGGATTTGGCCCGCATAATCCCGCCCCTGGCAACTCCTGTCAGGCAGTCCCGACAGACGGCAGGAGCGCACCAGTTCGTCGTACAACTAGAAACACCTAGAACATCGCTTTACCAGAACTCCTTTGTCTGGCGCACTGCATCACTGTGGAACTCACTTCCAGGACATCTGTTTCCCACTAATTACAACCTACAAATATTCAAGAACCGTGTCAATCAATATCTTCGCACACACACCGCTCGTCGAGTGCCATAGGATCTACCTTTAGTGTGTGTGCCACTGCCATAAAAAAAAACTGCTTGTCAAAAAAAAACGACGCACCTAGTTTTTTGGACAACATTTGAAAGCTCGTTATTGGAAACCTACTCAACCGATTTTAAAAAGCTTTGAAAATTCTGAATAGTTGATTCTTTGGCTCTTATGTCTAATTTTTGCACCTAACATATACTACAGGGTGTTAAAGAAAGAGATGTTTTTTTAGAAAATTTCAAGTTATCCCCATTTATGGGGTAGTTGAGATTGATAGTCGTAATACCTCTCTTTACTTACAGTTAGGTAATACCTAGGGACGTTTTTGAAATTTTGTGGATATTTTGGCTAACTCCGATTATATGGCAATTTTTCGAAAATTGTCGTTATTTTCCAGTTTAGTCCCAATAATGAGCAAACTACGGAAAGTATCGACGAATTATGAACGGGTGTTGGTTTGGTAAATCGGTTCCCGGCAGATAGGAAATAAAAGGGTAGTTTGAAACATCTGCTAATAATATGTAAATTGGTTCGTTGGTATATTGAGTCCCCTTGACAAATTGAGGGTGTAATAAATAATATTGGAGGTGTGAAGAAATTGTATAGATATTGAAGTTTTAGTTTGCATTTTTGTTCTGTGGCTATCACTTGTGTTTAAAGTTGTGTTGTATTTTCATCATGAATTTCGAAATAATTTCAAGTGAGCAAGGAAAACAGTTAATGGTTATTAATAACTATAAATATGATTTCCAAAAGCCCCTGAAAACTGGTAAGAAACGATAGACTTGCACAAATAGAAAGTGTAAATCATTTGTCCTTACTTTGGGCGAAGATGAGGTGACGATAATATAACTATTACAAACCATATACAAGAACATTCCCATGATGCCGTTGTGGGGGAGTTAAACCGTCAAATCGTTAATACTGCCTGCAAACGAAAAGCTGTTGAGAACCTATCCGAAAAACCTGCCAAGATTATTCGCAGAGTGCTTCAAGAAAATCTGCCATCCTCAATTATTGTTGCTTGTGTCCGAAGAAACATCTTTATTGCTCGTAGAAAAATGCAGCCAAGTTTACCGAAAAACATCCAGAAAACTTTTGACCTCCTTGATAAGGCCAACATCCAAACTTGTAGGAGTGAGCAGTTTTTACTTTGTAACAGTAGAATTGAAAAGATAGTGATATTTTCGTGTCAATCTAATATGCAGATGTTAGAAAAGTGGCACATATTTATTTAGATGGTACGATTAATTCCTGCACACAGTTTTTCTGCCAATTTTTTACTTTACATGGTTATTGTAACGGGCATTATATTCCATTAATTTTTTCATTGTTACCAAATAAGCGAACAGAAACGTATAAAAATCTGTTCAACTTAATAATCAATATTTGTAAGGATAATGGTATTACATTAAGAATTTTGAAAATTGGTATTGATTTTGAGCAAGCAGTCCGTAAATTAGTGGTGCAAATTTTTCCTTCAGTAGAAATAATCGGGTGCCGGTTTCACCTTGCCCAATCGTGGTGTAGAAAAATTCAAGAATGCGTCCTTACACCCAAATATAGAAACGAATATTCTGAAATTGGTAGATGGATACGAATGAATTTTGGTCTTACATTTTTAAGTCCTCATGATGTTAGCGACTGATTTGTTTTTGATTTATTTCCGATAGGAGCAACAGACGAAAAATGTTCAAAGGTATTCAGATTATTTAATAGATAATTATATAACACAAGATTTTTCTTTCCACCTTACCTTTGGGCTCAGAACTCAGATGAACTTACGTGCACTACTAATGCCTGTGAATCTTTTCACAAACATTTCAATGCGTCTTTTTATAAAACACATCCTAACATTTTTTTTGGAAAAACTTACGTCTCACGGTAGGTTATATGGTACCAGTTTATGTACGTTACGTGATCCATTAAACCAAAAAGTTCAAATCAACGGAAACAACGGATATGTTTTACACAAAATCATTTTTTTTTAATTCAAAATAAAAATTCAAACCAAAGGAAATTATACTTGTAAACTTAAAATGCGACCTTAATACCATGGGGAATGGGGTATGTTCTCGAAACGTTTTTTGATTTTTGGTGATAAATCAGTCAGTTGTCAGAATATGGTAAAATAAGGATATTTGTTCGTATACGTTACCATAAATATGTAAACGAGTTTTTATCTCTTACAAGCGTTCAAATTACACTCGAAATTACCTTCGAATATACAGGGTGATTGAAAAAGTAAAATCGTAAAAAAAGAATTAATTTTTTAAAGAAGGATCCTATTTCAGTACCTATCATTCAATTGTTAGTTATTCCAAGAACCATTTTAATAATATTCGTGGCAGCATAGAATACCCTGTACGGGGTGTTCCATTATAAATGTTGTGCAGATTTTTCTTAAAACTTTGTGGACAACTCTAGCCTTGTGCAGACAACCATTACCACCTACAAGTTATTTCTGTGTGGAAGGAATATTAATATCATCCTTTGCACTGTGGCTTAAATTAAAGAAGTAGATTTTTTAATCAGCTATAACAATGACAAGCAGCCCGTCGATTAGCGGACGCATGCAGGTTATAGTCATGCAATCTTCTACAAACCGTTGAACATCCATTAAAACAAGCTTTACAATTTTTGA
Organism: Pissodes strobi; assembly: GCA_016904865.1. Taxonomy (NCBI): domain Eukaryota; kingdom Metazoa; phylum Arthropoda; class Insecta; order Coleoptera; family Curculionidae; genus Pissodes; species Pissodes strobi. The sequence continues at coordinate 1,977 of JAEQML010083708.1, read as the reverse complement.
AAATTATATTGCCCTTAATAAAGGCAAACAAAATTAAAACAAAAAATTTTATAGAGTTCACCTACATTTATTATTATGTAACCTTATGCAATAGGTGCATAACTACAGAAAAAAAAGTAATTTCCGTTACAAGTCCAGAAATATTTATTATTTTGTGGGCCCACCGCCGACACGTATAACGTCCGCTACCCTCCTTGGCATACTATTCACCAAGACTGCAAAAAAGGCTTGGCATTCTGATCTCACTGCATTTGCTAAATCATCCAGTTTATTAAGTTCATACTAATAATAATCCTAAGTTTCATTCTACTCCATACATACTCTATTACATTTATATCGGGAGATCTAGCAGGCCACTCCATTCGTGATATTCTCTCTCAAAACTTCTTAGCAATATAATTTTCAGAAATCAAAAACCGTTGCGAGAAAATACCTCATTCTTAAAAATCCATAGTATTAAGGTCTCATTTTTGTTGACAAGTATAATTTTCTTTGGTTTGCATTTTTATTTTCAATTTCACCAAAAAAAAAATGATATTGTGTGAAACATGTTAATTAATTTAAACTTTCTGTTTAGATGGACGGTAATGCTTGTCTGCATAAGACTAAAGTTGCTCACGAAGTTTTAAGAAAAATCTGCACAACATTTATAATGGAACACCCTGTACAGGGTATTCTATGCTGCCACGAATATTATTATAATGGTCCGTAGAATAACTAAGAATTGAAATGATAGGTGGGTACCTACTTAAATAGGATCCTCCGTTAAAAAATAAATTAATTATTTACCATTTTACTTTTTCAATCTTCCTGTATATGAAGGCAATTTCGAGTGTAATTTGAACGGTTGTAAGAGACAAAAACTCGTTTGTATATTTATGGTAACGTTATACGAAGAAATATCCTTATTTTACCATATTTTGACAACTGACTGATTTATCACCAAAAATCAAAAACAGTTTCGAGAAAATACCCCATTCTTTATAATCCATGGTATTAAGGTCGCATGTTAAGTTTACAAGTATAATTTTCTTTGGCTTGAATTTTTATTTTGAATTTAAAAAAAAAATTATTTTGTGTAAAACATATCTCTTAATATGAACTTTCTGGTTTAATGGATCACGTAACATATATAAACTGGTAGCATATGATCTACCGTGTTCACAATTCGTCGATACCTTCTGTAGTTTGCTCATTATTGGGACTAAACTGGAAAATAACGACAATTTGCCATATAATCGTAATTAGCCAAGATATCCACAAAATCTCAAAAACGTCCCGAGGTATTACCTAACTGTAAGTAAAGAGAGATATTACGACTTTCAATCTCAACTCCCCCATAAATGGGGATAACTTGAAAATTTTGTAAAGAAAACATCTCTTCCTTTAACACCCTGTAGTATATGTTAGGTGCAAAACATCTTATTCCAAACATTAGTCATAAGAGTCAAAGAATCAACTATTCAGAATTTACAAAGTTTTTTAAAAACGGTTGAGTAGTTTTCCAGTAACGAACTTTCAAATATTGTCCAAAAAACTAGGTGCGTCGAGCAGTTTATATCGCTTTCGCTCACTTTATGAACGTTTACAGTTTCATTTAAGGTAATATTTGATTCATGCTCGAATGAGGAGTTAGCCTCAATAAAAACGCTCTCAAAAACCCAGAAAAGGCATTGACTAAAACTTGAGGCGTTGGCGTCGAATGCTCCAGCTCTCCATCCCTTAATATCTCCGGTATTCTCGAAAATCCCCTCCTTGCCTGTATAAAAGACCAAAATTCAGAACTATCCCTACATATATTGTCCTCAATGTTATGTATGTAGTCTCTGTAGGCACCGTCGGTTTCAGTTTTTAAGTTTCTCCTGATTTCCCTTAAAATGTCGTGGAAATAGTTAGTCTTGTGTATGCGATACTTTTTTTAGGCCTTTTCTTTTTTTTTTAATTAAGCTAATAATATTCTTGCTACACCAGGAGGCA
>JAEQML010083707.1:0-10383 GCA_016904865.1 Pissodes strobi | reverse complement strand
ATAATTGACTATTTGAGGTAAGTGGGATACAGGCCCAAATAAAGTCACACTGAGTTATCTGGGATGCAAGTAAGTCCCACACGAGCAACCCAGGATTAACTTAGCTTTTACAAAAACTTTTATTAGAATGATCAGTAATAATAAATATAATACAGTGTGTCCCGCTTTTCATAAATCTACCTTAAATCCAGTGGCGGCTCATGGTCATAATTATAGGGAGGTCATAAACGTAAATATTTTTTTCCGAAATTTGAACCACGCCCAAATTTACCTAGATTTTTGTACTAGGTACCTGAATTTTTAGTTATTTATAAAGAAAAATAAAGCTATAAACAAATACAAATTATATTAAAATGAAACTTACCCTTTCCGAGGTATGATTTAACACACACTTAAATAATATTGTCGAGAAAATATAAACACATAAGTTTTCTAAGTTTTTTTTTGGGGATTTTTAACTACTACATTTTTTTATACTTCAAGTCAATGCGTCGTTCTTTAGAATTCGCAAAATGATCTATTACCAGTTCGTTGAAATTAAACATGTTTTTTATCAACAACTTTTCCACACTTAACATTGCCAACGCGCACAACCTGTCCTGTCCCATGGTATTTCTTAATAAACTTTTTATTCGTTTTAACGTTGAAAAACTGCGCTCACTTTCGACAGTAGTCATGGGTACCGTACATAAAATGTTTAGAAGTTTAATTGTTTCGGAAAATGTGGTACTTAAATTAATGTTAAAAAAAGCTTTAGCAGACCTGCAGCTCCATCGTTATCACGAAAGTCCTCTCTATCAAAAATTACACTTAATTCAGTTTTTAATTTAGCAGTATCTATGATAGGATAATTGACTTTAATTAACTTTAAAATATCCTCTGGAAATTGTTGTTTAAATTCAACATAGTTTTCTTTTCGGATTAATTGCTCCAAAACGAGATGATCAGAAAATTTAAAGCGATTTTCAATCTCCACAATAATAATATCACATATCTCTAAAGCTATTCGTTTTTTTGATTCCGGTGCGCCTCTGTCGTTTATTACTGTTTTGTTGTTCATGGATTTGTTCATCATTTAAAAGGGTTTCCCGAACTCCTTGAATCGCCGTTTTAAAATGCGTTATCATTTTATGTACTTCAGTAGCAACTAATTTTCTTTTTTGTAACCCGTTAAATAATATCTCGGAGTGAGGTAAAATAAAATGAAAAATATTTAGCCAATAAACAAAGTCACTGTTGTCTAAATGGTTTAATAATCCTGTAGCTTGTTGTAAAGTAATCGAATCGTCTTCCGAATCAATAATTTTTTCTAGGCAAATTTTGATATTTTCTTTATTTTCAAATACTGTTTCAACGCACCGAGTATTAAAATACCATCGTGTCGGAGCCGCTCTAGGGAGTCGTTTTTGTACTATTTCGTCCAAAACTTCGGTCCTTTTAGGAGACCTTCCAAAAAAACTTGAAAATGCGTGCAGATTCGCAAAAAATATTTTTATGCATTTTTCTTTACTAGCAGCTCTTTGCAGTATTAAATTTAACTGATGAGCATAACAGTGTACATAATGAGCATTTGGATATTTTTCTTTAATTTTCATTTGAACCCCTCCGAATTTTCCGCTCATTACTGACGCACCATCGTAACATTGAGCAATTAGTTTTTCTGAACCAATCCCCAAAATGTCCAATTCTTGAAAAATCGATTTTGCCAAATCATTTGCCGTTTTTCCCTCGGGTTTTATGAATTTCCAAAATCTTTCATAAATTGTTCCTTCCAGAACATAACGGATTATTAAAACCATTTGAGTTTTATTTGAAGCGTCAGTGGTTTCATCTACTTGAATGCCTAAAAAAGGCGCATTTTTCACTTCATTTTTAATGTGATCTTGTGCAACAATTAAAATAGAATCTAACAAGTCATTTTGGATAGTTTTTGATACTCCTTTAAAAGATTTGCTATGTTCTAGGTGGTCTTTAAAAATTTATGAGCCCCCGAAAAACCCCGGGATTCTCTGAAAATTCAGATTCGTCGTGACCCCTTAGAGCAGTCTTTCTCATAGTGGGCGATAACGCCCCCTTGTGGGCGATGGACCTTTGCAGGGGGGCAGTAGAAGGCTCAGAGAAAACTAGGTGGCGTTAAAGCAATCTATAGGGGTGACGGCAGCTAAATTATATCTATAAAATTCTGACTCTAAATAGCCCTGCTACAGAAAACAAAAATTACATACTGGCGAATATTGTTACCCATAAGAAAACTTGTTTTAAGGAACAGCTTCTAGTGAAATTAAATAATAATAATATAACGAACTGCGAATACGTCCTAATGACCTGCGATATTATCTCAAATATACGAGGGCGCGTGAGAGCGCTCGAACGAAAACGTTTCTTGCGCGCGATTCCCTGTTCTGTATGGGCATAATGAGCAATTTCAGTCGCACCGCCTCGCGTCCATATATATGCCCGCGTCATGAGTCGAGTCGCTTACTTGTTCTGACTTCCTCATTACAAATTCAGTTACTCACATGAGGTAAACAAGTGGTTGCAAGTTTATCTTGTTCCTGTCGGTGCGTGTTATATTTCCATTCTATATAAAGGCAGTGATTGTTTATTTTATTTTCATTAGCATTTTAGCGCGCATTGCATCATCATATCGGTAGCAGATTTTCAAGCGAATATTTTACTTACGTCTAAACTATCTCGGAATCAAAGAAGAAGAGACGGCAGTATAGTGCGGACTATATTAAATATGGATTCATTGAAAATCCGTTTGCGCCATGTGCCTTATTTGCCAAAAAACATTTTCAAACGAGGCGATGAAGCCATCTAGGCTACAAGATCATTTAAATAAAGTGCACTTGGATAAGAAAGACAAAGATGTAACCTATTTTCAAGACCTGGCAAAGAAGTACGCAGTTCAGCCAACTATATCGAAACTTCTCTCAACAGCTTCTAAGCAAGACGATGACGGGCTTCGTGCTTCGTACAATATCTCATTGTTAATTCCAAAAACCGGCAAACCACATACTATAGGGGAGGATTTAATTTTACCGGCAGTAAAAGAAGTATTAACTACTGTGCTCCATAAACCAGCGGCAGATATTATCCGAAAAATTCCTTTGAGCAATAGTTCTGTGCAAAGACCAATTGATGCGATGGCTAAAAACATTGAAGAATCATTGTGTAATAATCTGAAGACTTGTCAATTTTCAATTCAGTTGGATGAATCCACTTTACCAACTAATGAAGCATTGTTATTGTCATATCTGAGGTTTATCAAACATGAGAAAATATGTCAAGAACTATTATTTGCTAGATATTTAGAAACAGACACAAAAGGAGAAACCATATTTAATACATTGGGAAAGTTTTTGACGAAAAGGAAATTCCTTTGAATAATATTATGTCAGCTGCTACAGATGGCGCTCCGGCCATGACAGGGCGTTACAAAGGCTTTATAGCGCACTTAAAACATAAAGTTCCAGGCGTACTTGCGGTACATTGCGTCATTCATCGTCAGCATTTGGTTGCGAGAAATCTGAGTGAACGCTTGCATACATCACTCCAATATGTTATCAGAGATGTTAACAAAATTAGAAGCAGCTCATTAAATGACAGATTATTTAGTCAGCTTTGCGTCGTCAATGATGAAGTTTCCAACCGTTTGCTACTTCATACAGAAGTGCGCTGGCTATCAAAAGGTACTTGTCTAACCCGCTTTTACAATTTGTTTGACTCTGTGATAGAGTTCCTGGAAAATAAAGATACAGAGTTGCGCTGTAACCTCATCACATCAAGGAATGATATTGCGTACTTGACAGACCTGTATAAATTGTTTCATGATGTGAATCTCCAGCTTCAAGGCGACGACTTAAACTTGATTAAAACAAAAAATATCGTTGCTGCTTTCGTAGCCAAACTGCTACTGTACAAAAGGACTATCGGCAGACATGAATTTAATAACTTCCCCAATTTATCAGAAGCATGCTTCAGTAACGATGACTTGATTATTTACTGTCAACACTTGGAGAACCTCCACAATGATTTTAAGGAACGATTCCAGGACATTTTAAACATGGGCACACCAGACTGGGTGTTGGATCCTTTTTCAAATGTCAACACAGCGGGATCATCCCAGTTAGAAGAACAACTTATAGAACTGACAACAAACGAAGAATTAAAAATTAAATTCAAGAATAGCTACCAAGAATTTTGGCTGCAGAAGCCAATCTCCCAACTGTACCCTGGGTTATGGTCGGTTGTCCAACGATTTCTGATAGCATTTCCAACGTCGTATTTGTGTGAACGTGGATTTAGTGCTGTAACGACGTTGCTAACTAAAAAGAGAAATCGGCTGCAAGTTACTGAACGCGGCGACTTACGGCTGTTTTTAAGTGAGTTCGAGCCTGATATTAAACAACTCGTCAAAATGCATCAGATTCATCCTTCACATTAAATAAGTTTAAATTCGAAGCCTTTTAATGTTAATAAAAATACTTCTAAATATGATTAAGTATGACTTTTATTTCATCTCATTGAAACATTTTTTGATCTCAGAAATAGGGTATGGGCTAGTTCTGGTTTTGTTAAAATAAAGTCGGAATATTTTTTAGGTAAGTAAACTAAGCTTATTCAATATTTTATTACGTACGTACTTCTGGTTACAAGGCGAAGAATACAATTTTATTATTATTTATAATTAAAAATTTTGAAAATACCGTGATTATTATTTCTTATATTTTATATTGTAATGTTGCGGACAGCGGATTTGTTAGCGAAAAAAAAAATACTAATATTCTTGACTAAATATCCATATCGAATACCGTTAAACGGTCCAAAAGAGGCAGGCGGTTTTCCCACTTTATACTTTCAAACCCCAAACCCCAACCCCCCCTTTTATGAATTTTCTAGCTACGCACCTGAATGTGGGGGCGCAAGATTTTTTTTATTCTCAAAGTGGGCGGTGGTCGAAATAAGTTTGAGAATCTCTGCCTTAGAGCGAGCTCGAAGGCTCCGCAAAATTTAATACAGTTTAAAATTTTATTTAAAATGTACCTATTTTGGGTAACATTTTCATTAAATTCCTGCACAGATTTTCGGTAGGCATTATCAAGTTGCAATCTTATATCTACTCTGCCGAGTGCTGAAAAACTAACCATACATTTAATATGTTCGGCAGCCATAGAATGCTTCTTGATCTTCTCTTTTAAATGTTTTAAATCATTTACCCCTGTTTTACACCATACATCGTTTAAAGATGAAAACAACAAACATGGAAAACAAAAAAACATATTCACGTCTTTACAGCCACATATAAAGTCACATAAATCGTACATAGTTTTTTTAAAATAACGATTTACACTCTTGTTTTTATCTTGAGTTACTTGTTTTATTATTAACTCTGGCAATGGCCGACCAACCTCCTTACACTCTAAACGTTTTTCGAAATCCAAGCAATTGTTTTCTTTGAACCGCACAATTTTACAAACCAAACACGATTCCGCGGGTTCAGACATCATAAAAAATCAACTCGAGATCGAAAAACAGTCAACAACAGTTCATTATTTTAAAATTATTACGAAAGTTTCGCGCTCGCCTCAAGCAATAACTGCCTTATCATTATCCCTCAAAGACATGACAACGACTAAAAATAGATCGGCTTTCTTTCATTCTTAACGATCTAAATATAGATTTCTAATAATGCATAATAGTATAACGCTGGTCGCGTTTCAGGATAAAATATCAACAGGTGCATAGTTCGAAGGTTACTTTGCCGTCTGTTATGCGTGATGCCGCGGTCAATGCCCAAAATCGACTATTTCTATCGCACCTTAGTCCATTAAATTTCCTATATGTAGTATATCTTGCCTTGTCGGCGCTTCGAGCAGCGGCTCTGGAGTTTATTACGTGTAAAATATAAGGGGAATTAATGGTAAAATGCAATTTGACCCGTAGTATAGAAAATAGGTAAAGTTATACTTTTCCAGCAGGAATTGGACAAATTTTACGATGTTTAGGAATAGTTTTGTATATATTAGGATGAAAAAAAGTGATTTACAGAAAGCATAACTTAAATAGGTTTTTTTTTTATTTTCTTGTTTTCTCCTGTTGTTTTTGGAAGGTCATTGACCATTTGACCTTATGGCCGAGCCGCCACTGCTTAAATCTCAGTTATTAATAATGCGATTTTCTTCAAATTTGGGTCGTAATTATATATTGGAAACATGAAATATTTGGCCTAGTAAAACTTCTTATTTTTCATTGGCGTGCGGAGTTAGGGGGCAAAAGGTGGTCGATTTTTCGGCAAAAAGATATTAGGGCTTATTTTAAATAATTTTTTCTATCATATTTAGATTCAGCGTCTCCAAAAACCTCTTAATTTATACTTTCAAGATCTATAAAAACTTATTACGGCAGAAATTAAAAATTAATTAATTTATTGAAACACTTTTTAATTTTTCAAAACTTCTTTATTTAATTGCGATGACAAACCTAAAAATTATAAAAAACAAATAGTAATTTTTAGGTTTGTCATCGCAATTAAATGAAGAAGTTTTGAAAAATTAAAAGTGTCAATAAATTAATTAATTTTTAATTTCTGCCGTAATAAGTTTTTATAGATCTTGAAAGTATAAATTAAGAGGTTTTTGGAGACGCTGAATCTAAATATGATAGAAAAAATTACCTAAAATAAGCCCTAATATCCTCTTGCCGAAAAATCGACCACCTTTTGCCCCCTAACTCCGGACGCCAATGAATTTTTTTTACTATGCCAAATATTTCAGTTTTGCAGCATACAATTACCACCCAAATTTGAAGAAAATCGCATTTTTAATAACTGAGATATTAGGGTGGATTTATGAAAAGGGGGACACACTGAATATCTATCAAACTCCATGGACCATGCTGTATGGAGGAGGAGATCCCATTTCTCAAAATCCTTGCAATTCATTAAAACTACTTCAGAAGTTTTTAGAAAATATTGGAATTCTTTGAAGATCATTGGAATTCATGAGAACTTCTTGGAAATAATGGGTTTCGGGATATTTATATATCAGAAAACTTTAGAAAATAAGAAGATGATTGTGCTCATAATTCACAGCCACTTCGGTGAATAGTGTTATTGCTATGCTTGCTACACACATAAATTAAGCACAACACACACTATCATGAGTGAAACTTCCCAGGGGAGTAACTTTTTCTGCTTTGTTGTGTAGTACATATTAGTATTAGTAATTGTGAATGTCAAAAATCATTAAAATTGCCTTTTATTGATTTTTAGAACCAGTGTTAAAAATAATTCGATTTAATCCTGTATTAGAAGGAGTTAACTTCTATTTAGAAACCTAATATAAGCTTTAAAGCTCCCAGTGTTTGTAGAAAAATGCGATTTAGTACCGATTTGATAGTTTTGGTGTTAAATTTGAATTTTGATTATTTTTTAAAATGTATGCTTGGCATGTTGTTTATTTAATTATTTATTCCACATCAACAAATTTATTACAGCTAAGATAAAAAAAAATAATATTGTTAACCATACCTAATATTGATATAAAAGTTAATGTAAAATAAAAAAGTGTTTTTTCAACATTATAGTACTAAAGGTATGATTATAGAGTTTTTTTTTCAAAATCACTTCGATATAAGCGTATACTGACGCTGTTCATGTAAAGGGTAATAATTCTATTTGACAATGAAAAACACTCTTTTATATCATCTAGGTTACTTTGAACGTCAAGGCTTCTCGGACCACATAAAACTAAGCCCGTCTATTTACCAAGGATACATAAAGGAATACGAAGCTGCAACCCTGATGCATTGCGAGTTAAATCCCAAAATAATTTATACCCAAGCGACAAATGTGCTTCAGAGACAGAAGAAATTCATTAAGCAACTTATTTATCAGCAGCAAAGGACCGTATCGAAAGTTCACCCGGGGATAACTTTTTTCAAAGATGGTAAGTTTTGAGTAGTCTTTTGAGGTCGAATTCGAGTGGCGGAGGAAATATTTCTTGCTTTTAAATTCATTAAAAGCTTCATTCTTTTTCAAATTCTGCTTAAAGGGAATTAGCGACCGTAAACTTTTGAGAATTAACTATCACAAAAAAATATAATACAACCAAAACTAATATTTCTGTAAGCAGATTTAAATTTTTATTACTTTTAGCTATTGCGCGAAAGGAATGAAATGGCAATCTAATTGTAAATTGTAAGTAGGTTACTGGGATTATACAGAAAAAAAAAAGAATGCTGTTATGATTTAACCGAAAATATAAGGGTGTTGAAGGAGTATGTATTGTAATATATGCGATTTTTTGGAAGCACTGCCCCAGATTTAATTTAGTATATATGTACTTTAAAATTATATGAACAAATTTTAATTTGCAAGAGGAAGAATATTACTGAAGTTTAAAATATTTTTTTTAGTTCTCACCGTTGGATTTAATCAAAAACTAAGGTGTTTTTTTAATCTTTGTTTGGTTATTGCAGCTGTTCTTTTTATTTAGGTATTATATCTTACTTGTAAACTTTTACATTTCGGTGCTCTATAAAGATATAATTATCTTGGAGAGTTTAATAATTTGTATATGGTTATTTGTTTAAAGCTAGTTAGTACAGATTCTCTTTACTTGTGGTGTGTATGATACATTATGCTACCAAAAACAATATGTGGTTATATTAATTTTTAGGAGTTAAAAGCATTCCTGTTGAATCAATACCTGGACTTGAAGAAACAGGCTACAAACCTGCGACCAGAATTACGAGGGGACAACATTTAGAAGAGTCACAAGACATTGACACGCTTGCCAACATGTTGAAAACTGTGCTCAATGCAGTAAGTTATTTTTGTACTTTTTATATGTCAATGGAAAAAACTTACGACTTTTAAATTTCAAATTTAACTCAAGTATCAAATTGCAACATTTTATTGATAAAGTACTGAAAGTGATATTTGAGGAAGGCGTGTTACACAAGATATTCAAATTAGCACGAGAAACACAAATATAATGGCATAAGTAAGTTAAACGAATATCTTTCCTGGGATAAAATGGGTTTGCTTTTTACATAAACTCACCGACAAGGGAGAGTCTTGTTCTTGCGGGCAAGGATAAGACACTGATTTTGAGGTCTCAGTTTAAAAGTACCGCAACGCGAATTTTCAAACGTTTTACGGGCCGGTTTCTGTGAAATTTCATAGTGTTTCAACAGCATACTATTGTACATATTGTTTACTGTAAATAGCAAAAAACTCCGCCTTTTTGCAGTACATTCCTTAGCTCGGGGACGGATCCCCGACTTATTTTGCCGGTATAATGGTCGATTCGGACGATGGAGATGTTTCCATTGCCTCGATCACTTCGCGACCACCCCCTGACGATATAATTCTCGAAAAAACAAGAAAGGTTTATCGCAGAATGTCACAGTATGTAGATAAATGTAAGTCATGCAGCTTCCTAATCGAACCTATGCGCTCGGTCACTAACAAAGACCCGAAATCGCTTACCCAAGACTTAAACAAGGCCATTGATCATTTGAGACTGGAGCATGGGTTATCCTCAACTAGAAAGAAGGATAATATACAGCCCAAAATAGACACTGGCAGGAAAAAGCCAAAGATTGACAAGAAAGCCGTGACAGTGTCCGAAAGCGCCACGGCATCACACACTTTGCAGACAAAAATGGCGGTAGAACCTACACACCAACCCATACAGACCTTAAGCGGGGAAGTATCTGCAAATAATTCTGTAAATACTGTTAATATGCTACCCTCTGTCTCCGCACCTCAACTGACCCCTAACACAGAAAAAGTAGTCTTTAAAACGCCGCTTAAAACACTACCGTTTAAGAAGCATGTGAAAATGTTACAAGATATAGGCGGTCAACAGTCGATCCCTACCCAAAATATATATCAGCCGCTCTCAGATATGGAGGAGGACACTATAAGTGAGATGTCTTCCAACAGTAAGAAAACATCAAAAAGAAACAGCACTAGATCCGCTAAGAGGAAATCAGATGTCCTCGACGAAACTCACAAAGTGTCTCCAAAAGCAAAGAAAGGCCCTGTTCCGCCAATAGTTATACAGGGCAAATTTCAAAACCATAAAGCCCTCCAGGCTGATTTGAAGCGACACCAAATCAGCAAATACACGCTCAAGTATACTAAGAACACGGTGATAGTTTACTGTGAGCTTGAGAAGGATTGGGTCTTCTTGAAGCGTAGCCTTGACCAGGATAAGGTACAGTATCACACGTACGCTGAATCATCGCAAAAAACCAAGGCCTTCGTTTTAAGAGGTCTAGACGGGGAAATAGAGACTGCTGACATCAAGCACGAACTCACCGACCTCTATAACATTGACGCTAAGAACATTTACTTGATGAAGCGCA
>JAEQML010083706.1:0-10384 GCA_016904865.1 Pissodes strobi | reverse complement strand
ATTATTAAAGCAATTTGTATATTGCGCAATATAATTATCGACAAACAATCTCATTTATTAAAGATTTCTGAGCTTCCTGTCATACCAGCTACATATAATTTACAAATAGTCAAGGTGACATAATCCATCAACCCATAGAGCACAAATAATTCGCCAGAGTTTCACAGAGTATTTTGTAGATATATCCTTTGAATTTGTAAAGCACTTGTTTTTATAAACTAAAAATTTACCTGTTACTTCCATTTTTGTAGCCAGTTTCCATTACTTACTCCATTACTTTGCCAAAAAATATCTGTTATGGTGTTGTCTATGGCGTTTATTGCAAATGCGTGTACCACAGTTAACGTCTACATTGCTTCTGGCGTGTCGTTGTTGCTCGAGGTCGAGGGAATGCCACGTGATCGGAAGTGAACCAATAAACTTGCAAGTTACCAGGATGCCAACAGTTCAGCCGTGCTGAAAAAACAAACTATTTTATTTTGCCGTCGACATCGATGCAAGCCTCGTGGTAAACTGCGAGGATGAGTAGGTGACAGCATCTTTGCTATGTACGGTGCCATTAAGAAACAAAGGTTTGTTTTGATATCGATGTAGCGACCGCGATCGCGACCGCCACCGCGCGCATCGAGGCATCTTCGGTATGTCCGTACGCTTAGGCTATACTTAAATTAAGCCGTGAAATATCTGGGCTTAACAGACACTTAAGATTTAAGAATCGACTTCTAACCTCGATTTCTGTTATGGAAAATGGTTTTTGTATTAACAATCGACAATAATATATCATCATCATGATTTTTTGGAGTAGGTGGAGGGCCTCCACCAGTTTTATAAAGCTCGCATCGCTCCTTGGCCATATCTTTACGAATCTCCTTTTTCCTATTTTCGTAAAACTTTCTTAGAGAATCTGATATTCTGGGGATTAATCCTGGTGATGATGAATTGAACTGTCTAGCTATTTTTTCCCAAACTTACTTTTTTTCATTCACTGCTATACCATCGGTCTTCTTATTTTCAACAATATCTTTGTATTTAAAGACCAAACTGAATATTAATTGCTTTTCTCTTTCACCATAATTAGCCGATCTGGCTCTTTTATCCTTACTGCTTTCAAGCTCCATTTCTGATATATTTCTTTCAAAACAGTCAAAACACGATTTATTTAAAATTAAAGTTTTAAAAACACTTTTTTCAGGTTAAAACCACGGCAGTTCTCTTTGTGCCTTGGTTAAAACGAGTAAAATGACAGAAACATCAAATTTTGCAGCGTTGTCAGATTTAAATAAAACTTACTTAAGTTGGTGACGGTACAAAGGATGCGATTTTAAGTTTAGATTAAATTTTAAGTCGGCCTTACGTAAGTTCGCCTAACTACTCAGTCGGTGCAATTGGGCATTACTATTGGAGTTAAATCGAAACCATAGGCGTGTATTTGTCAAATAAGTGACATTGTGAGAGACGAACGTTGTTTATGACATTGTGTAATGCAAAAAGTCATGATGTTTAAGCAATAAGAACTTGTACAAACCAGAGATATTCTTCCAAGAAGAATTTCTTTAGATTTCCTGCTCATACAACAAGGTATAAATATACTCGTATTTCATAACCCATTGATACTTGAAATTTTATATTATGGCTCTGTCAAAGGAAAATCATAAACTTATATATATATATATTTCAAATCCAGCCCTGACTTTTCCTACCCAACTGACATTAGCAAGGTCAAATTTAATTTTTCGCCTGACAGGACGAGTAATATTGCTGGTTGTTATATGTGCCGTGATACTATGGTCAGAGTACAAATAATATCATATCGTGCTATGGTGTAATCACGCGACAAAATAATCAGTTCATCCCAAAATATCAGGAGACCATCGCGGTCTCATTTGGTCCTGGTAAAAAACTCGTGGTGTGAAAGGGGAAATTTTTGTATCGCAACTGAAACATAATTTTTACGTCAATTTTTGGCATGCCTAAATATGAAAAATTACGGATGTCATATGATATCCGTGTCAATTTTGGCATTTTCTCCAAAATAAAAGTATCGTGCGTTCTGTGGAAATTCTGGAAAATTAAATTAGAGAAAGTTGCATTTTTTCTAATTGTATGCTAGTGTATGAAATTTGAGCCATGTGTAGTACAATACAATACGTTTCTTAACAGTTTTTGAACGGAAAACTCTTTTCTGCGTGTTCACCACCATTTTTTCTAGGTAGTGAATAGTACTGAATCGTCACACATTGACGTTCAAAGCTGTCTACGCTCATCTTACTCGGCGTCACGCATTAACGCTCGCGGCTATTTAACGCTCATTCGGGTAAATCTATTGTTACATTCTTATTTTTCTGGAAAACGGCTGCGAGTGGAAATTTTGGATTTGGCACGCTTTTAAGCAGGACTTGTAGACAATCGTCGCGTTGGTAAATGGTTTGCAAGTTATTAGGTCAAATCTGCTATTTGGCTTTTCAGGGTCTTCCAAACTCTATTGAAATTGGTGAAAATCGAAAATTGAGGAGTATTTTTTTGGAGTGTATATTTTTGAAAAGAGAGTCAATTTGGGTCATTCTAGAGCCCAAAAAGTCTTGAGGATCGAATAAGCTAAGACAACGGCTCGATAGGGAATTTCTAGGAGAAAAACTTCTGTAAATGCTCTGTTTCGCAAATGTCGGGAAAATAGACTTTCAAGGAAATTGTAAAAACATCGATTTCGAGGTAAAAGAATGAAGATTTTTTTTTCTCGAATAGTAATTTTTTTAATCTACGCCAAAAATTGTATATATATGGAAAAGATTATGCCTTTTATACAGGGTGAGCTAGTTAAATTAAAACCTTTCGTCATTTCGAGTTTGGAAAACACGACACGTCAGCACTTAACAATTTATTACTGGAATATTGAATAATCTAGAGCAACCAAATGTTCGTGCATTAAAGAGGAGGGATGTAAGTAGAACATACCATAAAATCGCGTCAACCCGTTGAAAATGACGAATTTGTAATTTTTTTTGATTTTCTACTTTAAAAAGGTACGTTTCAGCAAACTATTTATTCGTAAACCTCGTGATACCTGCGATATCAAAAGTTCTGTAACAATTATTTTCTGTACTACGTTAGAAAATACAACAAAATCAAGGTTAAATTAAAACATGCAAAATATCGTCAATAATTATGACAGTTTTCCATATTTCCGTAATTTTACGAGGTTGAAGGTATTTTTGCTTTTGATTCATTATGGGAAATTTGAAGGAATACGTCTTTCAATATGTTTGCATTTTGCATGACTCTTAGGTTAAAATATGTAGATTTATACACTTAATTGCTTGAAATCTCATTAAAAACGGTTTGAAGTTGAAAAAATGGGTCAGGATCGGAAAATGTGAAATTTTTTCGGTGATTAGAGACAGTTTTTGGTGAATTTTATGGCAGTTTTCGGGGTAAAATTTTTCTTTTAGCATAGCCAGTAGGTAGTTTTTTTTGCCTCAGAATCTCATTTAAAACGATTTGAGAAAATGGGCCAGGATCGGAGAATATGCACATTTTGCAAGCGATAAGCAGCTATTTCTGCCGATTTTTTGGGACATTTCGAGGTAAAATTTTACTTTAAACATCGAAGTTGTGGCAAGTAAGTTCAAAATACACACAAAAATACTAATATTTCATAATATTAATCTCGAATTGTTGAAATGTTCACTTCTGTCGTGTGAACCTAAGCATGCACCTTTTTTATTATTATTTTTTTATATTTCTTACAAATTCTGTTATATTCAATAAAAAATACTCATTTTATCGCATTTAACTTGTAGGTATGTATTTTTATAAAAATTTCTCTTGAGACATTTATTTTTTTAGAAAAATAAAAATAATAACTATTTTATGTAAACTTGATCTGACTTCAACAGTTTATTAACCCTGGAATGGCACACTTATTTTTTGTTTCATATACTGCACTCTGGGGTCTCGGAAACCCCAAGGTGTTTTTTAGTTTTAAAGTGATAATGAAAGCAAATATTAGTTTTTTTTATTTATTGGATCATGAAATAAAAGAAAAAACTTCACTTTGTTCAAAAGTTACGTTTACTTAAATACACAAATTTTCGGTGACAAGAAAACCTGATGAAATACTCGATTTTTCTTACGTACCTACTTATAAAACAAAACTATTTTTTAAAAACTAAAAACTAATACATATAACTAAAAAACCCTTTAAACTAAAGTAATAGACCAATCCATTTACAAAATAGTGTCTTTTTATTCTTAGCTAAGTGCTTCATTTTTGAGTTGCACAGATGAAACAAAGTTGTGCTCTACATTCCAATCACTACGGTTTGTGGCACACTGCACAGGCGAAACTTGTTTTGCGATCTATCCCACCCACGTGGACAAAAGTAACATCTAACTTTTTTTTTGGTAAGTTAACACCAACGGGGTGATCTTGGGGTATAAGTAACCCTAATATTTCACACACATATCTTCGTCTGTGTCAGATTGTTCCTCATTTGCCTATAGATTTGTAGCTTGGACTAATAACTCTGTTCAGTAAATGCACGACGATTTTCGCTATTGGACTATGCCACACTAGCAAATACCAACCAATTGGCATAAAATTTTAATAATCGTTAACTGCAGTTAAGTTCCAGGGTTAAGAAACCGATTTATTTTCTTTTATCTCCTATTGAATAGCTGTAGAAATAGAAAACGTACAGGGTGTTCCAACGAGGACTGAACAGGAGCTTATTTTTGACCATCATGGTATATTAACACAAACCAAAACTAAATTAAAAAATTGACCCAATAAAACATTTGAACCAAAAACAAAAGACTTACGCTATGGATGAACTATTTTTTAAATGAAACACCCTGTATATTACTGCATTTTTGGCCTCTCTGGAGAAATCTAAACAGATTTCGTGTATAATCTCCTATACCTATCTTTAGCTGTTAACGAAATATTGACACTTGAAAGTCGGGCATTTTGACACTTTGAAGGGCTCTAAAATCTAAACCGCACGAAATCCAAGAAAACGTTTTGCACATTGCTATCTTAGGTTTTCATAAGCTATCGACTGACAGTAACTTCGAATTTGATCCGGGGATAAAATTAACCAGAGCTTTTAAATCTCCGGTTAAATTCAAAGGTAGTGTCATTCAATAGTTTATGAAAACCTAAGATAGAAATGTGCAAACAGTTTTCTTTGATCTCGTGTAGATTTTAGAGCCTGCTCAGGGTGTCAAAATGCCCGACTTTCAGCTGTCAATATTTCGTAAACAGCTAAAGATAAGTATAGGATATTATACACAAAATGTGTTTAGATTTGTCTAGAGAGTCCAAAAATGTAGTAATATACAGGGTGTTTGATTTAAAAAACAGCTCATACATGGTGTAAGTATTTTGTTTTTGATTCAAATGTTTTGTGGTTAAACTTTGAAAAATACATCGAATGGTTATTTTGGTTTGTTTTAAAAATACAGGGAAGGTCAAAATAAGCCCCTGTTCAGTCCTCGTTGGAACACCCTGTACATAAACATAAAAATGGAAACGTTTTAAAATTTTAGGTTTTTGTAAAATTTATATAAAAAAATAAAATCTGTTAAGAACTCAAAACTGTATGTACAGGGTGATCCCTATAATGTCGCCCCCCTATAACTTTTTTATTTTAAGTGTCCCAAAAAAAGTAAAAGTATGGCTATGTAGGTACTGAAAAATACTTTTTTTCTACGTTTAAAAAATATTGGAAAAATGATCAGTATACAGGGGAAACCAAAAAGTATTTTGTTTTTTTCAATGGAACACCCTATATAAGAATTTATTTTTCGATTCCTTGTAAAATTCTAAGCATATTTTATATATGATGTTATACCTCTAAAGTTAGTAGTTTCACCGCTATAAACAGTTGAAAATCGGTACTTTTGCTACTTTTCACCTTGGTAGCAAGAAGATCATTAGAGATGGAGTAAAATAAATTTCACATTCCTATCTTATCTTTTCAAGAGCTATCTGACGGTACTAACTGGCAGGCGGTACCATCGGTACCAAATCTGGTACCTCGGCAGGTACCATAAGTTAGCACCATCAGATAGCTCTTGGAAAGTTAAGATAGAAATGTGAAATTCATTTTATTCCATCTCTAATGATGTCCTTGCTACCAAGGTGAAAAGTAGCCAAAGTAACGATTTTCAACTGTTTATAGCGGTGAAACTACTAACTCTAGAGGTATAACATCATACATAAAATATGCTTAGAATTTTACGAGAAATCGAAAAATAAAATCATATATAGGGTGCTCCATTGAAAAAAAATTAACTTTTTGTTTTTCCCTGTATACTGATCATTTTTCCAATATTTTTTATAAGCAGAAAAAAAGTATTTTTCAGTACCTACATAACCATACTTTTAATTTTTTTGAGACACTTAAAATAAAAAAGTTAAAGGGGGGCGACATTATAGAGGATCACCCTGTACCTACTACATGGCTCCAATTTGCAATATTGATATAAAACTTGGGGAAAAAGGCGGTTTATTCGAATTGTTTTTCTTGGAACAAATGTAAAATTTGGCATAGCTGATGCCAAAGCCAAATTTTAGTTTAAATATTCAATAAAAAATATTTTCTAATTGAGTACGAGATTAATTAATTAATTAAATAAATTGGTCCTACCATATTTCGCGGTAACAAGTAGCATCAGTTTGTTAGATTTCAGTTATATTACAAGTTAATTTTTATTTTTTTTTATTATTCAGTAAGATATAGCAAAATGCTAAAAACACTCTAAAATGAAAAATGTTCTTTTCTCAAAAGCTCATCAAAGTCATGATATTTTAAAGGAAATCAATTATTTTAACCATAATATTTCTTACAAATGTAGTTATTCAATAAAAAAAATACTCATCTGATTTCATAGATGATTAAAGAGCAGATTTATTTTTTTGTCTCCTATTTAATAACTACAGAAATAGAAAAACGTACACATAAACTTAAAAATAAAAAAAATTTAAAAATTAAGATTTTTGAAAAATTTATATAAAAAAAATAAATCTGATAAGAAATCAAACCTGTACCTACTACACGGCTCCAGTTTGCGATATTCATATAAAATTGGGGAAAAAGCGCGGGTTTTTTCGAATTGTTTTTTTTTATATAAAATGTGCAATTTGACATAGCTGATGCGAAAGCAAAATTTTAGTTAAAACATTCAAAAAAAAATGAATTTTTTAATTGAGTACGAGGTTCATTTTTCAATTTAAGACAAAAATAGCTAGTCATCATATTTCGCAGAAACATTTAGCATCAGATTGTCAGATTTCAGTTATATTACAACTTAATATTTCGTTTTTTTTTTTTATTATTCAGTAAGATGTAGCAGAACGTTAAAAATACTCTAAAATGAAAAATGGTCTTTATTCAAAAATTCATCAAAATCATAATTTTTTTACCATTAAAATATCGTAGATGGTAAGAGTTGATAACTAGACTGTATCTTGACTGGGTAGTAATTTACACTCAAAAAAAGGTAGGACTTATTGGCGAATAATTACACAGCTTTTAACATGTCTTAATCTGGCGTTTTATCGATCCCTTCGATCGATCCATTCGAGCGGATTGAGGAGAGGATAGCTGAGATAGCTCCCAAAATTCATTCCGTTTACTATTGGTCGAAAAATTAGGCGGGCCGTGAAGTAAAAATTAGACATTCTAAAATATTTAGCAAGCAGAGGCTCCATTTGCTTACTAAATATTTTAGAATGTCTAATTTTCACTTCACGCATAGCCCTCCGCTCGCCTCGCTCGCTACGGGGGCGCAGCCAACAATGACTAACCAAAACTAACCCAAGGTATGCCCAATATGAAAAAAACATTTTTTCTACGAGCGTGCGCAAAGTAGCTACTTTGCGCACGCTACTCAGTGCGCAAAGTAGTACTTTTCCGCACGCTATGCGGGAAAGTGTGCGGGAAAGTAAAATTCTCTAAAATCACCAGAAACAAGAAAATGTTCATATATTTTTAAAAACTTTACACTTTTGGACTTTTTATGCAATATAAGAAACCGTTTTAAGTCATAATTATACTCTTTTCCTTAAAAGTTTCCGTAATTCGCGATATTGTAACTTACACCAAAAGCCATATATATTTTGAAATCCTCGGTATAGTAGTAAAAAATTATGTCAAGCAACAATACTTATAATTGTCAGATTGACAGATTTTAAACAAATCTAGGTGTAAAACGAAGTATCCCAAAAAACATAATCCTCAGCTTCGCTAGAAAGCCTTAAGAAAATGGATAGTTCTAATGACCCCAAGATTTACCAGAATGTATCCTGGCACGTGGAGAAAAATGTGATTGATCGAATTATTTATGCAACATAAGAAAACCGTTTTAACTCTTAATCATTCCCTTTTCTCTCAAAGCTTCCGTAATTGGCGATATTACAACTTAAACCAAAAACCATATCTTTTTAAGTCATGTCAGGTCAACAATAATAGTCATGTAAAGCAACAGTAGGTATAACTGACACATACTTTTTCTTTTATTTAAATACGGGTCATTATTATTCTGTGCTTGTTTGGACCGCGCTCGTAGAAAAAATATTGTTCCTAACACTTGCGCAAAGTGACTTCTCCGCACTCGACTGATTGACCGAACTCCGCTTGGCGTCGTTCGGTCAACATCAGTCGCGTGCGGAAAAGTATCACTTTGCGCACTTGTTAGGAAAGTAACTATTACGAACATAACTTCAAAAAAAAATAAAAAAACACGCCATGCCACTGCCGGGAATTGAACCCGGGATGCCATATCACAAACATAGCAATCTAACCACTGAACCATTAGGCCTGCTGAAAACAATTTACTTATTAAACATTCTAAAATAGTAAACAAACGTCTAATGCCCAGTTTCTGAAAGTATGGATAACTTTATTCTTCAAATATTTCCTATGACAACGATTGTTAATACAATTGTAACCATAGTAATTATGGGCTTCATAACTTTATACAATTGATATCTGGTACTTCAGAAACCGGGCATTAGTCCCGCCCAATTGTTTCGACCAATACTAAACGGAATGCATCTTGGAAACTAGCCGCCAATGCGGATGATTGATGCACAACTGTTCGAGTTCTTTTTCGCGCAGTTGTCAGGTCGTGTAACTATTCTAGAGCACTCATTAATTAAATAAAATAAATTCACTGTGATATAATTGTACAAACATAAATGGCAAATAACTCACTTGCTGAAAGTAGGAGATATTATGGCAAAGGTTCCATTAAGCTCAATTATATTGCATCGAAAGAAATTAAATAAATTTATTTAAATTTGGTTTAATTTAAGTGGGTATCGCCCAAAAATTATAATATTAATAAAATTCCCAAAAACAATTCGCCCCTTAATTTCCGTTTATTTTCTCAGATTTTTTCATCATTTTTATAAAATATCTTTCATTTAAAAATATGCACGATGCAAACATGTTTTTGTATTTTGAAGTAAAAACTTCTTTAGGCGCGTTCAGCACCCTTTTTTCTGGCTAGTGAATAAGACTGAGCTGTATACGCAAGTAACGCTCCGAGCTGTCTAGGCTTGTCTATTTAACGCACATTCGGGTAAAGTCGGCGTCGACTTCCGCCAAGCGAGTGAAAGAGAACAACAGTCAGCGGAGCATATTCCGATACCATAAACCTATTATCTCATTCCAAGAGACATTTTTTAAAAAGTTAGGGAGGAATTTGAAAATCTACTTTATTTCTGTTTAGCATATATAAAATCGAAATCATTATTAAGGGACATTACAAAGGGATAAAAACAAGTATTTGCGTTATTGCAAGAAAAAATAGAGGCACTAGAATAGTGTTTTATTTTAGGCTTCAGAGAGGTATCAAAACTAGAGTAGTGCCGGTTTAAATTTTAAAGTAGATAATAGTAGTGCTTCAGAGCTTAGTGAGAGTGGTCCGCAAAATACTTAATTTTTATTCCCCCGCGCCTTTGTAGAGATGATTTTTTTTTTGTTTTTTGATATCGCGTTTAGTGTAGAAAGTATAGCCATTGTATGTTTTCAAACTGTATATGTGTGTGATTCGTTGAACCCCAGATGGCGTAAATTTAAAATAATATTATTTGATCTATAGGGGACGTATAGAACTAAATTAGGTCCCTTGATATCGATAATTATCCGTAAATTGCGATAATACAGAGCGCTAAACAATATCCCAAACCCCAGCGACAGGGTTTTTGCATATAACGTATTACGACAACCCTTTGTTAAAAACCCATCAATCATTTTCGTTGGCGGCAGCGAATTATGTTCATTTTCCTCGATTTTCCACCCCATTTTCCATGTTCGGGTTATTTTCGTTGGAGCCCTGGATTTATTGACCTACCGTGCCTCATTAAGCTAGACGT
>JAEQML010083703.1:0-10384 GCA_016904865.1 Pissodes strobi | reverse complement strand
ATATATATATTTCTATAATTTCATTATTATCAAATTCTATAGCAAATATTTAAAACTTCAATGTTTAGTAACTAATTAATATTCCAACTTTGATAATCTTTCAAGGCGAGCTACTTCCCAGGTAATAAAAACTTACTTATTATTAGAACTTTGTTCCGATTCTGATTTCCATATTCACAAAGTTTCAAAGGGGAACGAAACGCCGGATTAAATGTATAATTTAGCGTCATGGTCCGCATTAACTTTGATTTTGAGAGGGTGCGATAAGAAGTCGGGGTCTCTTAACGATGACGGAATTTATTGATAAGGGGTTCTGACACGTGACTTGCCGATTTTGCCCGCTTGGGAAGCTTTGTGCCCCTTGTTTCATTTGTGTAATTATTAGACCTCGAAAAAATAAATGGAATGCTTTGATTTTAACGTCAGATAGTGACCAGTCTCAGACGTGGGCTGTTTTATTTATAATATCCAGGGTTGTTGAATATTTTTAGCACACATTCTATAAAATTAAATGCATTTTTGTTACACAAGATAGTTCATAAAACGAGAACGTTTTATTATTTTCAGTTGTATCCAATGTTATAAGGTTATTAATGCTACAACTAATTGGTCCTCTATTCGGATCTATAACAACATCAATTATATTTTGGTAATATAGAGTGTATGTATTAAAGTCAAAGTAAGGTGCGAAGCATATTATCCAGTCCAGTTCAACAAAGAAATAATAACTCACTTAAAAAAAGTTGTGGATGAGGGATCTTAAGCCTACCCGGAAAATCAAAAGCAACAGAACCCCATAAACCCAAAAGTAACCAATTTTTATTAAAATAAACCTTTATGTGCATATTAAATTTATCTTGCTTCCAAAATTAAGCAGTAGGAAACTAACCACGAAGAAATCACGCAAACATAGAGGATTGCAAGAAAAGCAATGGTTGCCTATATGGTCATTTTCTCAGTGAGTGATTCTCTTCTTGGTTGCTCAGGTGTTACAAGCTCAATTAATTGAATTCTTGTGTTTGGCAAGCCGTTGTTTTAAAAATATCTTTGAAAGTGTTTGAGACTTGTGTTTATGTTTCATTTTTAAAATTCTCATTTAATTTACATTAATAAAAAAAAATCATATTCTATATTGATTCATGTTTTTGTGTTCAAATTGTTATCTTTTACACCACTCTGTTCTTAAAGTTGCGTCAAATTGAACTAGAAAACATAGGACCTCTTCGGTCCTGGTCCTAGCGTGTAAGTTGCACAAGTACCGTAGCGAAACTAAAAAAACCTTAAAGAACTTAATGTTTCAAGGAACGAATCTGCCCCCGTTTTCATAAATCAAGTATCTAAAGATAAAAACGATTCTTCTTCTTCTTCAAGGGCCGTCCTGGTTTCGAAGGTTGGCAATCATCAAGGCTACTCGAACCTTAGATCTAAATAGTTAATTTGTAGAGCAATTGAACCATTCCCTCAAATTTTGTAGCCAAGAATGTAGTCTTCTTCCCACGCTTCTTCTTCCCTGCTTTATTAGCTGCAATAAGTTATATATCTCTCTACGCATTATGTGTCCCAGATACTGTAATTTACTGTTCTTTAAAGTAATCATTACTTCTTTTTCTTGCTTTATCCTTTGCATAGCAGCCACATTTGTAATTCTGTCCGTCCAACTTATTTTGAGAATCCCTCTGTACAACCGCATCTCAAAAGCAAGTAGTCTCCTCTGTACCTCCGGTTTCTTTATTGTCCAGCATTCTACACATAAAGAGCACCGAGAAACATAGCATCTTAGCAACCTTACTTTCGAGTCCAACGTAAGGTCGCTGCAGCAGAATGCTCGTTTCATCCTTATAAAGGTAGCTCCTGCCTGCTCCATTCGTATTTTGATTTCTTCTGAGCAATTATTGTTGTGACTTGTCATAGTGCCTAAGTATTTATATTTATCTACTCTTTCGATCGCTTGTTTTTCTAGAACAAAATTTACGTTGGCTTGTGTAAATCGTCTAAGGAGGTTGCTATTATAATTTTATCATCGGCATATCTGATGTTGTTAGTAGAGTGCTATGTCCAAACAACTGTTGTTTATCACCTTTCAGTTCACTTTTACCCATCTGTTTTCCTTATCTAATTAATTTTTGATGGTTTCTTCTGAGTAAATATTGAATAACATTGGCGAAAGCACACATCCTTGTCTCACCCCTCGATTTATTTGAATTTCGGTAAATTGCTAATTTTGATTAAAATGAAGCCCTGAGATGATTCTGATGTATTTGTCGTCCAAGTTTTTCTCCCTGAAAATGTTCAAAAGCCTCTCGTGTCGCATTCTATCAAAGGTCTTGTTATAATCTATGAAGCATACATACAGTGGTTGGTTTATATACATGCAGCGCTAACCCATCACATTAACCGCAAATAAATCTTCTCTTGCACCTAGTCCGTCTCTGAATCCGAACTGAATTTCGCTTATATCTTGTTCCAGTCTTCGTATACTCTGTGATGAAAAATTTTGAGCTTAGCATTAGTTTTTTTTAGGATAGGGACAAACGTCGCGATAAGACATTCTTTGGGTATGTGTCGTGAACAATAATATTACAGGTTGACTAGAATACCAATATGTTCTTCCTCGATAAGCTTTAGAACTTCACTTGGTATCTCGTCTGGCCCTGCAGCTCTGTCATTTTTGAGACTTTCAAGAGCATGTATGATTTCTTGTTTGGTTACTTCTGGTCCGCTAGCTCTTCGGGTTCATTTCTGTTATCTTCAAATAGGTTCAATTTGTCAAAGTTCTTATATTTTCTTCCACTTCTGTTATTAGCTTTCCCTTTTCATCAATGAATACAGATGTTTGTCTTCTTTTTTGAGTTCCAGTTATTTTTGACTTTTTTTATGTACTCCCAAGCTATCGTGTTTTCTTTGTAAATCCTCTATTTATCACATTTATTTTTCTAGTATTCTTCTTTTTACTCTCTATCTTTGTCTCGGATTTACCTTTGTATATTTCTGTATTCTTCCTTATTTTCTTTAGCTTTACGTCTTTTATCCACTAACTGGAGAATATCGGGAGTCATCCATTCTTGTTTTGCCTCTGGTTGTTTTTGAAGGATCTAATATGGCTTCTTTTATGCTGCACCATTTTTTATTTACGTCTTCGAAGTATGTGTTCTCTTTATTTGTTTTATATTGTCATTAATTTTGCATTATAATTCATGTTTTATGTCCGGGTTTTTTAAAACAAATACATTTAGTTTGTTCGAGCTTGGTTTTTTAGTAATAGTATATTAAGTATTAAGTTCAGTAAATGTTCCTTATTGGTTGAGGATGTGTTCGGAGGTCAAGATGAAGTCGAGAACTCGAGACCCACAAAACATCCGAGACCAGTAAGAACTAATTGACAGCGATTCTCACACTATTTTTTGCACCCTCAAATACTTTGAATAATTAACAAATTCCATGGTAAATTCATAAAAATAATATTTGATATTACAAAATATTGTAAAGGTAAAATATACCTCATAGCTGGTGGGTTGAGTTCCTATGATACAAAATTTGTTAATGATGTCATTGATTTGAAACGTGTCACATTGTGCAGTTTAATTTGGTTTGTTGAGTTAAGAAATAACGGGAGGGTGGGATGTGCATCCTTAGTTCCCGATAAATTCAGGCAAAGGTATGATAAGACCTTCCAGCAGTTTATGCGTTGGCGTATTGATAGGCTCGTGGAACAAATCACTGAAAAGGTGATGCTTGCCTATTTTGTGAAGATAAATGTGAGTCTAAACTTTCCTGCAGTTTATGGGCTGAATATTCGATACTCAAAGCTACAATATTTTTGAAGAAAACTGTTGATATTTCAAAATTTTCAACTTTAATTGCTTTCCCAAAAAGAAAAATTTCAGACACAAAGCGAAAAAATCAAAAGTTTTGGAGAGATATGATGACATGCAAACACTTTTAAAAGAATTTCCTGATAAGTTTACTTAAATATAAAAGTAGCTATGATATTTGAGATAGCACGAGCTTATAGGAGGGAAGAGTTTTATAATATGAAAATACGTGACATCCAGAATTAAGGTGCGTTTATTATAATAAATATTCCCGACACGAAAACTCATGTATCATGCACATTTACGGTTGCAAGTCGAGCAAACGAGTTGATTATCTATTATTACAGTTTTACAAAAAGTACCAAGCCCTACGATCAGAAAATGCGGCGTCACCTCACTTGTTCCTGGCAATGTCACTCCAATCAGTGACAAATCAGGTTGTGAATCAGGTTGTGGGCGAAATTCAAGAGAAAGCTGACCCAGTAAAATTGCAAAATGCCTAAATTTGCCATATCTGTCATCATTTACTGAGCCTGCCTTTCGAAGTAGTTCTGCGACTATGCTTGCAAACCAAGGATTAGGCATTATTTTAGGCTTCAAAAGGGATGGTGGATGGCGTTCGTCCTCCATAGCTGAAGGGCATGTAGAAAGCGCTGTGGAGAATAAAATTCGTTTTTCAAAATAGATCCTTCATGAAAATTCTTCAGCCCAAGCAGTCGAAGATGTTAACATTGTCATTACAATTAGGGAATCTGTAATTGTATCTGGAGAGAATCATGTTGAATAAAGAGTATCTCGACTCAATTACATTTATTAATCGTTCGAATTGCAAGGCAACCAATAACGAAAAAATGCTAAATATATTATTAGAGATTACTTAAAATCCACATACATGCACAAGGTAACTAACATTGAATCAAGGCATTAGCAAAGTGTCTATCCAAGCCATTCCAGGTAAAGAGAATTATCTATGTATATTAGTTTAAGTTCAAGAGTTATCAGGTGGCGATTATGACAGGCATGCAGAATATTGTCAAGAAATGATGGACATTTTTAGACATTATTATGTTTTCCTGGAAGCGACTTTTTTTCTGTAGTATAACCTACCCGGGTTAGTTCAACATAGTTGAATGAGATAAGTTGTGCTTTGTCTTTATTTTGCCAATTATCGTCAAAATAGATTAAAAAGAAATAGATTAAAAAGAAGACCAATACCTACGTTGTGTTATTATTATATCTTGCACAATTTTATACTTACTCATAATGCGCTCGACGGTAACAAAATTAGGGAAATTTGAGGGAAAGGTGCGCCATGTAAATTAAACCACAGATTCCTAATACGTCTAATTTATTAAAGAAAATGTGCCAAATTATTAGATAAAAACGTGCCGGACTCAGCCTGGAATTCACGAGGGGAGAGAGCACGGCAGAGAAGCCCTCGATCTAAATTCATAAACCGAATTATGTTGTATAACCTTTATTACTATAATAATTAATTAAATTACTGTCTCCTGTACCACAGTTCGTAGTTCCACACTTGTAACAGCACATTTAAAACTGAAGGGGTTGTTGTTCGTTAGCCAGACGCCGCTGGAAAGTACTGAGGTCCTGGATTACAGAGACTACCCAGCTGTTTAGTTGCAAATTGAGCCAATATCTCTAGAATGATCAGGATATTCTCCTGTCAGGGTAGGAAATGATTAGTAGATTCATCAAGACCCTTGCCTACATTCTCAGTCATACTAAGATTAAAATCCTAACACGAAAAGACAGCAAATAATACATTTTCTGTTTTCATTTAAAGCAGTGTTGTTTACAGTATAAAACGATTTCATTAAATATGTACACAGGTTATGCCATCAAATATGAATTATACTTGAGAATAAAAGAAATACTTGTACAAATTATGTTAATAACAATATTATACATTTTACTGACCTGTAATGACATGTTAAAGCATAGAAGCCAACCAGTTCACCAAAATAAATCGTACACTGCGCCGGCTTTTGACTATATATCCCCGTTCTCGAGCGATACGCTGTCAGGATCCCCTCCAAAACACTTCGCAAAACCCGACTTCAATTTATGAGTTATTTTTCTCTTTTTCTTTCTTTACATATTATATATAGGGTATCCCAAAACCGAATATATAAGATCTAATGAAATAATATTTTAAATAGGCAGGTTACCTCATTACGAATGAACGATTTAATCGACATACCGAGCGAATGAAAATTCACACTGAAAATTGAATCCCATATACAGAGTCGCCATCAGAAAGTTAATGTTTGAGGGATATATGCGAAGAATGTATAGTTATAGAGCCAATTTTCATAGTAGAAAATCTGACTGGAGAGCAATATTTATGGCTATTAAGGAAATAATTGATCCCCGCATCGTTGATTTGCTTTCATACTTATGCTTGCAGCAGAAGAGAAGACCTTCGCATTGGACAACTTTTTCCAGAATAGATGGATGTGAAGGGAAGGCGCGATCGAATGGCTCGAGCGTTTGAACCTTGCGGCTTACTGTGTGGAGACAATTAAATACAAGAGTCTATAGGAATAGGCCAGAAAACTTGACCGAAATAAAGAATAGAATTTAATAAATGCATATGATACCTCGTCAGTGGTTTTCCAATGAACTGCTCGCTCGAATATTATCTTGCAGGTAATGGCAAACATTTTGGACATTAGCTTAAGAAATAATTTAATTTTTTCCGGTTTTGGATTACATACTTAAGTTTTTGTTTTGTTATTTTTATTTAATTTTTCAAATTACAATATAATGCATAATAGTTTAACTCATTTAATTTTAGGAAATAGTTGTTATTAGATAATTATCCATTGTTTTTTTTTATTTTTGTTGGACTTTATTTTTCTCTTTTAAAACTTATCAAACATCGTTATTTACATTAGAATTAAATAAAAAAAAAACTTATACTTTCCCTTAGAAACTGAAAAATGTTCCTGTTAAGCTGGAAGTGCCATGCAATATTTAATTTAAAACAGTACTCTGTATTTATATTGGTATTATGTTTTAAATTTAAGTTTTAATGATGGCTAACAGGATTACATTTGCTTTGAAAATGGCGCTGCAGGAACCATTTTTCTAAAAATGAAATGAGAAGCTTCAAAATTTGACTATTTTCATATTACTATGCATTTTTTGGTAGGTTATACACTATCCTTTATGGCAACTTTTCCTGAGTCCTTTGGAAAACCTACCTATAGATGCGAAGGGCAGCCAATAATGTAGTGGAGAGCTAGGTTCGTGGATCCTCGGTACACTTTAATAAAGATATTTGGGCACCACTTAGTTAACTTTGACTCAACTAAGAAAAATCCATAATAGGTTACTAGAATGATGGTAAATAGCGCAGGGTTTAAAATTCATGAATTTTATTCTGCCGCAATAATATAAAATAAAATACGTGTATAATCACTCAATCTATGGATAATTTAAATTTGCCAAGACAGCCTTACAAATAAAAATAAATGATATGACTTACAACTTATGAAGTAGGTTTTTCTAAGTTAAATTTATTCTCCAAACTTATACCAGTATTATTATATATATGGTCCATGCAACTCCAAACCACTTCAAATCAGAAACTGACTTCTCCAAACTTGGTACACCACATCCAGCCAATGATAACAACAAGGGCATAACATGCAAATGGTGGTTTAATAACTCTAAGACACGCAAGTAAGCCAAAAACATGCTGGATAGGACATCGCAAATAGGCAAAGCAATATACGTGTGCCAGAGCGGTACCCGTGGAGAGAACCCTAAAAACAATTGTTTGTCTAAGCAAAAAGTAAATATCTTACATTGGAATGATTACTCATAACCTAACTAGTTTTTCATCTTACCTATAGAACTATCTATAGGGCCTATAGCCTGGTAATAGCCAGTCGAACAAAACCAACAGTGTCCATTCTAGAGATTTCTCCAAAAATAATAATCGGCCATTCCAATTATCAGCAACATGAGAGCAACAGCAATACATAAATTCTTCTAGAACAATTGGAAAATACAATTAATTCCACTGAAAGACTGCATAAAAAATTTCGTGACTTACCACGTGGAGGTCGGATTCCAATAACTCAACAAAAACTAATATAGGTAACCTCCATGGCCCTGGTTCGAGTCAAAAACTTAAACGTAGCAAAAATATCATAAAATAATGACCCCAATTATTAGAACCAGTCCATGAGGATTTACACCTCGGCCTCGACGAAGCCACAACGGGATTTCGACCCGTCACCTAGACGACACGGCGCCAAAAGAAAGAACCTGGAACCAATATCGCATTTTGACCCCTAAATATTGCTGCCAACCCAAGTTAGTTGAAATAGCGAGTCCGAGCGCATCCACGTCACTGCTCTAGACCATATTCGCCAAGCATCAAGTAAATACCCCTTAAAAGTAATCGTTATTTAGAACGTCGATTCTTGAACATGTCTAATTTTAACTGTCAAAAAAACATATGGTGTGCCTGTGTCTACTGATAGACCGATAGGAGGTGAATGACACTTTGACACAAGAAATGAAAACACGAAATCTCATCGAAAGACAAATAAAACAAAAGGAAACAATACACCGAAATACAATTAGAGATACGAATTATAATCTACATCAGATGACTTATATGATCTCCAAATCGTTTGAGGTCTGTACCGCTAAGAATGGATTTAAAATAATAACAAACTCAAGAGTACATTTGTATCGAACAAATTTTTAAGTTTTTATTAACTTTTAGATCAAAGAAAGGCTTGTGAGCATTTTCCCGAGTAAATAAAAGAGAGCTCAAGTATTTAAATCCAATGACAATAACCTAGCGAATTGGAATGCACAATCAGAACCTATAAAAGAAGTTTCCGAGACCTAGTCGAGTACCTTCGACTCTGCAAGGGACAAAAACCAAACCAGGTGCTATCATTACATAACAAGCGTCTACTACATCATAAATGTAAATATAGAAAGTATATTCAATAACCTTCAAGACAAAACAAGGTAATGTACTTCTGTACCTATATTCTATATTCGAATAACCCAAACTAAATTGTGTTTGTAAATAAAAATAAATATAAATCAAGCAAAACAGTAGCATTTGTTCATGCCAAAATTTGAAAATGCTACACCTTCAATTTCGTAACATAAAATATGACATGTTCTATCAATGTTCTATTCAAAATGTTATAGAAACATGCAATTGAATCATGCATTTAAAAAAATAAAAAATAATAAAAATATACATGATTTGTGTAGAAACAAACAAAAGGAATAATACGCCATTGTCATTATTATGACAGTTCATTAATAAACATATTAAAATAGTTAAAAAAATTTTTTTTGGAAAATGGCTCCTGCATCGCCATCTTTAAAGCATGTGGCCCATTATTAAAAATTAAATTTAAATCGGTATACCTACGAATATGCAAAAAGTATACAGGATATTATTTAAAATAAAAAGGTGTGTGCTTAAAGCACCACGACAGAGGTGAAAACTTCAGCAGAGGTATATTAAAAACTATGTGAAATTAAAAAAAAAACATGTCTTGCCATCGACGGGACTCGAACCCGAGCCGTACGAATGACAAACAGAAAGTCTGACCACTGTACCAACAGATGTGATGAAAGCAATTCACTGGACCGTAAAGACATGGGTAACTCTGATATATTCGGCATGTGAGTTACTGTTTAATTAACTTAAAGTACTTAAACTAGACTTGACTCTATCTACGTAAGATTCTTAATGCAAGCCATCAATTTTTTTACAATCATGTGCTTTAAACTGAAAAAGAGCATTAAATATTGTAATACCCCTTGACTTTTAGAACACCACCACAGCACCGCATTTTTAGTCCATTGCTATACCGTCTAGGACCCGTGAATATGCGTATACTTTGTTCTATTTCATTCTCTCGCAGGCTACATCTTTTTATTGAAAATAAAATTTAATTTTCCCGCGTCAAAATGTGTGACCGGAGCTGTGTTCTATCTCATTTTCTCGCATGCTACATCCTACAGAACTATATATTTTTATTGGTGTCGCTTTTTCCATTTCATCGAGTCTCAAATCACTCCCCAAGATTGGTCTCGTTCTCAGCCGGCTAACGATAATGTCGCTAAAGAAGTTTTAACTTCAAAGAGTTGAGTGTTCTTCCGGTTAAATTGGAAGTGATACCGAACTATTGATATTTCTATGATAATAAAATTTCTGTTTAAATTAACAACAAAGTTACATGGGTTAGTTGATTTGTATAACCCGGTATAAGCTATTGTAATTTGAGTGGGAGTATTTTGATTGTACTTTTTATTTTGTATATGCGTATGGCTTTAGTACTCTAGGTGTTGCATAAAGGACACTTTCTATGTGATTTTTCGTCATATTATCAAGTTACATATGAGGCACACAACAACTCGTTTGGCACTAAGCTTGGTGCTAATGACCTTACTACTGGATCCCGTTACGATCTGTTTTTCTCGTATTTTTTTCATATGGGTGTATCGACCTGACGAGATCTATACAGATCGAAATGTGTCGTTGATTGTGATGGAGGAGA
>JAEQML010083702.1:0-10385 GCA_016904865.1 Pissodes strobi | reverse complement strand
ACGTTATTGGGTAGGCCGTTCCACATTTCTGCCGCGGCATAGCTGAAGGATTTTTTTAAATTTGCTGAGTTGTGTAAGTTAATAATAAAATCATCTCTATTTCATGTAAAATGATGGTGTTTGCGTGTATTAAAAAGTGCTCTTAAATATGGAGGCTCCGCACTCTTCACTACTCTATAAATAAATAAATAAAAATGGTATCTACGCCTATTAGCTATTGACAGAATTGAATTATCGTTTAAATATGGAGTTATGTGATTTCTAAAAGGTACATTGAATGAAAAACGCACAAATGTATTTTGTAGTTTTTGTATAGACTTGACGGTTTTTCAGGTTAAAGAATTGTGATAAATTATGTCTCCATAATCAAACAATGATAGAATAAGCGAGTTGCAGAACAAATATTTTGTTTTTGCTGGCAAGTATTTTTTTAAAGAATAAAGTTTTTGCTTTATATGCATTTCAAATGAAAGAGTATTGTCAAACAAAATTCCCAGATTTTTTGCCTCAGTAACCAGCGGTAAAGAAATATTATTTATTTCAATATTAATGTTTTTAGAAAAATAAGAAATTTGAGTTTTGTTGCTACCAAATAAAATAAGTGCTGATTTATTAGCATTTAATTTTAAGTTATGATTTTGGGCATATTCAGTTATATTATTAATGTCTCTATTAAACATTTGCTGAAATGCAGGAAAATTGCTTTTGGAAAAGGACAGGTAAACCTGGGAGTCATCAGCGTATTGCTGAATTTTCGAATGTATAAGAACACTGTGCATATCTGCTACATAGACAGAAAAAAGTAGCGGCCCCAATATTGATCCCTGTGGAACTCTGGCTGTCATAGGGAAAAAGCTAGATTTCATTTTGATACCATCGTTATTTTTTAAGCAAACACAATGTGCTCGATTCTCAAGATATGATTGGAAAAAATTAATAATATTTTCAGATAATCCAAAAAATTGTAATTTGGCTAAAAGCATCTGGTGTTTAATGGTGTCGAATTCCTTACTGAAATCTAGGAGTGCGGCGCATGTTATCTCCTTTTTGTCCATGTTAGACCTAATGTCATTAACAAATTTTACAAGAAATGTGGTTGTATTATAGTGTTTTCGAAAGCCAGACTGACAATCAGGAACTGCATCTATTGATTTTAAAAAAGTTGTTAATTCATTAATAATATGTTTTTCTAATATTTTTGAAGTTGCCGCTAAAATGCTGATTGGCCTTGGGTCCTTAATATTTTTTGAATTTGAACTTTTAGGTAATGGGATAATATTTGCAAGTTTCCATATATCCGGATAAACATTTTCCAATGTGCAGCTATTAATAATGTTTAAAAGGGGTTTTTTGATAAAAGTAAAGCACACCTTAATGTCGCGTATTGATATTGCATCTTCACCAATTGCATTTGTTTTTATGGAGGATATAATTTCAATTAAGCTTGATTCATTTAATAAAGGTATTGAAAAATTATTTATAGTATTGTTATATTTATTTTGTTTATAAAAATCTATTTTTTCATTTGAAGATGTATCCACCTCATTACTGATATTAGAAAAAAAATATTAATTTTAGTTACGTCAGCCAGGTGAGATGGTATCTCGGGTTTAGAATTATAAGTTATATTCAGTTTTTTAGCAGTATCTCAAAATTTCTTATCCTTTTTCGAAGACATTGTGTTAATTAGAATATTATTGTTTTATCATAGTAATAAAATGAAAATTAATCTAATTTTAGCTTTAAAAAATAGAATAATAAACCTAGTGCATCCTACTTTAATAAATACAAATTTACACAAACTTAAAGAAATCCTTGTAGATAATGGTTATCCGTTAAATTAAAAAAAAAATGCTTTTAACGTTAAAATTAATAACATCAACAATAATGTTCATGATAACATTAGCGTTAAAAAATGTTACATCGATTGGTAATTTATATTCAAAATTAAAAGATAAAACTATTGCTTTAAATTACTCAAATTTAGTATATTCAATTCCATGTAATAATTGTGATAAAAAGTATATTGGACAAACATCACAAAAGCTTAAAAACAGAATTTCTGGACATACAAGTGACATAAGACTTAAAAAAAAACACTTCTGCTTTATCTGAACATGCATATATTACTGGTCATATACCAAACTTTAATGAAATTAAAATTCTACATAAAGAAATAAATTTAAATAAAAGGTGTTTTTTAGAAATGGTCGAAATAAATAAAACAAATTCTATGAATGAGAGAACTGAAATTGATGATTTAAGCTCAATTTATTCTTATATATTATCACTAAATAATCGATAATTTACACCTTGCCATTATTGCTAAATTAACATCAAATATCAAGTATTCCTTTA
Source organism: Pissodes strobi (assembly GCA_016904865.1). Classification (NCBI taxonomy): domain Eukaryota; kingdom Metazoa; phylum Arthropoda; class Insecta; order Coleoptera; family Curculionidae; genus Pissodes; species Pissodes strobi. The sequence continues at coordinate 8,027 of JAEQML010083702.1, read as the reverse complement.
ACACCTCGTAAATTATTTATTTTGAAACAAAGTAGATTGACTTTGACATTTTATGTAGTTCTATAAGATATTCTAATATTTTACCAATTTTTTACAATATTTTTAAAATGTTATAACTGTCAAAATTGAATTCATCTAGTTTTGATTGTAAGTTGCCATAAAAATGTTATATATTGTACAGGGTGGCTCGTTTTCGTGTCTATGTATGGGGAACTCGAAAACCGTAAGAGATACAGTGTCGGTCGAATTAAGGCAAAATTGCGCATTTAGGTACCTAACAATATGCGGTTTAGAAAGTTTCAAAATTCCGAGTATTTCCGGAGATATCCGGAAAAAACCGAAAATTTGAAAAATCCTTTAATTTTTTTCCTGGGCGTATTTAAAAACAAACTGAATTGCTTTTTTGCATTACCACTTTCTCCGCTCTATCCAATGGTGGTATCCAGTTTGAAATTCGACGTTTCGTGTTCAAGGGATCATCATCAACTTTCTTTTTTGAAATACGAACTTTTTTTTAAATTAAATATTTTGCTTTGGCGTAATTTTAAATAATTTAAGGTAGGTACTTTGGAAATTTTTATACTCTATAAAAATATTTTATTTTTTGATTTTGCATTAAGTAGAAAATTGGAGCCCGTGTTCAAAATAAAAAATAGTAAAATTATTTTTTACGAGAATATGGCCATGAACTATTACTCAAACAAGTTGCTTAGTGCAAAGATAAATTATTTTTAACTTTTAACCAATTAAAAAAAATATTTAATAGAGAACATGAACAATTTATATTCATACTACGTGATACTATAGGTACTTTGATAGAAAAACACATCAATTGGAATTTTGCCTATAAATTATTATTTTTTTTATTATTTATATGCAAAATTACCTATAGCATCACGCAGTATGCATATAAATTGTTTAAGTTCTCTACTAAAAAAACATTTTAATTGGTTAAAAGTTGAAAATATTTCATCTTTGCACTAAGCAACTTGTTTGAGTAATAGTTGCTGGCCATATTCTCGTAAAAAATTATTTTACTTTTTTTTTTATTTTTAATATCCACTTAATACAAAATCCATAATAAAATGGTTTTAAAGAATATAAAAAATTCAAAAGTACCTACCGTAAATTATTTAAAATTATGCCATAGCAAAATATACAAATTAAAAATAATAATAAAAAAAAATGAAATAAAAAAAAACATACTCATATTAATAAAGCCAATACCATCTGAAAAACGAAAAAAAAAATTAAAGTTCGTATAAAAAAAGGAAAGTTGATGATGATCCCTTGAAGACGAAACGTCGGATTTCAAACTGGATAACATCATTGGATAAGCGGAAAAAGTGGCAATGCAAAAGTGCAATTCAATTTGAAATCCGTTTTTAAATAAGCACAGGAAAAAAATAAAACGATTTTTAAAAATTTCGGTTTTTTCCGGATATCTCCGGAAATACTCGGAATTTTAAAACTTTCTAAACGGCATATTGTTAGGCACTTAAAAGCGCAATTTTGCCTTAATTTGACCGACGCTGTATCTCTTAAGGTTTTCGAGTTCCCCATACATAGACACGAATTCGAGCCACCCTGTACAGTAGTATATAAAATAATTTTTAGCCCTGACGAAGGTCACAATATACTGACCGAAAGCTTGGACACAAAACACATCATTTTTTAATAAACCTTATTGGCTGAATACCATTGATTTGTATAGGAGTGGATAAGCAATAGCCGCCTGTCGCACTATTCAAAAGTGGCAACCTATGGGCGAAAAAACAGGTTTCTGCGCATGACAAAATCGACGCAAAATGGAAAAACATAAACAAAGAAGATACCGTTTTGTCATGCGCACTAAAACACTTGCCGTCTCAGCAGGCGTCGGTCAGGATCGAACTTGGCTTTTGTCTTTGACGTGTTTTCGTTTTGAGTTAATAATTCGAGTTCGATTCAAGGCAAAATATCCGGGATCTCATATTTCAACTAAGTCTAATTATTATAAGTATTACTTATTTATACCTCATTGTTTGTTTCACTATGCTAACTGGGGCCCATTTCACAATCGGCAAGACTCCTCTACCGAATATTTGGTGAAATAATCACTTTCGAAGTCCGGGCCTGCCTATTTACCTTCACGGTGCAACAACTAGCTCCTACTAATTTTCTAATGCGCAAGTCCAAATAGAAATCTCTTTGTTTACATTTCGCGGTCGTAAATTAGCCATGTTTGGTCTATTTATTGCTTATCCACTCTTATACAAATCAATACTGAATACCCGTTAATTATTTCTACATTCAAACATACAGCCGTCACTCTATGAATAAATATACCATAATAGATATTGAAACAGAGTTTTATCCACAATACCGAAACAGGACTTTTGCACACTAACAGGGTTAGCGAAACGCGCGTCGAGTGCAAAAGTTATGTTTCGGCATTGTGGATAAAACTCTGTTTCAGTGCATTTTGCCGAATGTTCCAAACCCCAACATAATAATATACATTACTACTTACATCATGTAGTGGATATGCAGCTGCATAAATGTTTTCGTTTATCAGTCTTTCAATGCCAAAGGCAAAATCATTACTAAAATTTGCAGTAAATCGTTTTCTATCTAAAATAAATTGAACTATTCTAGAATGGATCGCAGGCGTGAAAAAGCACGATAATCCTGTATCAAACCTGAAACAAAAATAAGAAAATATAGTTTAATGACAGCTTAAGAGATAAAAAAAAATAGTGTGCCAAACTTAAAACTTACAAGTATTCTCTATCTCTACTATAGATGGCAGTAAACCTATGTTGAGCCTTTTCAGGGAATTTTTCTTTATCGATGAATATCCATTCTTTGACCTTCGCCCATTGGTCATTTATACCTTCTACAAGAAAATTTGTTCGACGAGATACTTGTCTCAATGCTGGAATCTAAAAAAATTTAATTGCCAAAATAATGATTATTAAAATACATTAGATAAAAGAACTCTCACCACTTTATAATAAAAAAAATCTGCATTTTGGAACTTCAAGGCATTTATGCTATATTATTCACAATGCAGCGTGCAAAATGATACTTCAAGTACAAATTTGGCAGAGCTAGAATTGTATGTTTTTGAAAAATCCATTTTCCCTTTTTATTGTAAATTGCTTCATTAATTTGATTGTCATTGAAAACAATTATTTTTTAATAAAAAATCTTGACATTTAAGGTAAAAGAAATACCATATCATACCCTCAATCACTTTGCAGATGCCACATATCATTTTTACAGGATAGATGTTTGTTAAAAAGTTTTTCCGTCATGTTCAAATTTAAAAATTAAGAAAAAGGAAAAACTTTCAGCTCAGTATCAGTATTTCGATTGACAATAACGTATTTTTCAAAGCGATCGAGAAGTTAAATAATTAAAACGGTATGCACAAAATATTCAAAATTATAAACACTAACTAATCCAAACTAAAAACAAATTAGTCACCAGGAAACCATTTTGTTAGTATAAAGAATAAGCATGCCAACCAAAAACAAAAAGCGCCGACCCTTTTGAAAAAAAAAATCACCTCGCCAATTAAAAACTCAAATACCTTTTGGGTCAAATAGGAACTGGCATTACCGAAAATATTCAGTCTGTACTCTTTGGGCAACTTACATAACTCCTAAAGACAAATAAAAATGAGTGCTTACATGTTCTATCTTAGAAAAAAAAGCAGTGCAATAGAAAACAAATATACTAATCTAAATTCAAAAAGAAACACTAACAAAGCTAAATTAAGATTTAACAAAGAGACCAACTTCGTGTCATTTAAATAGAGATATTTATTTGTTACCACCATTTTCAGAGTTCTGCATCCCAAAATTTTCAGCAGAATTTGCTGCATTTAAGGGATTTTAAAATCATTCATTTTTCTCAGGAAGGATTGTCCCAAAAGCTTTTTAACATGCATTTTTAAAAAACTAATGTATATTGGGGAATCTAATATTTTTCAAGCATAGTCACATTGCATCGGTCATAGCTTTATCTATAATTCAAAGGTTATTTATTTGTTTATCTATTTAAACATATACACATACATTCACTACAGATTCATACAATTTCAAATGATACAGTAATATCTAACTATAAGTATACGAACTAAAAGGTTTGAAAACTCTCCTAAAACATTGTCGCTTTAGGCTGATATACTAATGCCAAGTTTAAAACTGCCTTTAGAAGTACACATTCCGGACTCATTCATAGTGGATACAGCAGCATCGCCGCAGAAACAATATGAAAATGGGTACAGACAAGCTTTGAAAATAGGAAATAGGAGAATGTCCCCAAGGACGAGTTTTATCGGAGTTTTACCTCCACTGTTGTGAGCCATCTTGGCGGATGATCTGTTTCAAAAGCTATTTGCTGAATGCAAGTGATATAGCGTTGGTGGAGCAGGGAAAATTTACCGGCACATTCTCGAAGAGAAGTAAAACTCAACATCGTAGACTACGCGTCTAAGCGTGAACAGCTCACAGAAAACAATAGTGGTTGCCTTCACATAAAGGAAAGCCCGAGGGGACTAAAACTACTAGTTCTCAATAGCGAAACAGGAACCATTTTTGATCAAATGCTGGCATGGAATTCACACACTCAAAAGGCTGATAGCATTAGGCAGGTATAGAAGGATATGTGCGAAAACCTGGAGTTACCCGATGGTGGTGAGACCCATGAAAACATATGGAGGAATGACTTGGTGAACAAATATCAGGCAAGTGGGAGGGAGGGGGGGGGGGGGGGGGGGGGGGGTGTGGGGGGGGGGGGACGAGGAGGCTATTGAGTGGCGTGCAATGGCTACCGTGCTTGTGCTCCAAAGGAACCATAAACTCAACACCCACTAGAGGTATTATTAGACCTACCACCAAAACGCATTTACTTATAAGGAGAAGCTAAGTCAGTAGTCTATACTGTTGCACGGACCAGCCCCTATAAGCCAGAATCATGACGCTGACAACAAGAAACTGCTGAAGGGAATTAAGGAAACTACGTGTTGAGCATGCCCACAGATTACACCACTTCAACATACAGGTTTGAAAATAATTTTAAGATCGTAATACCAATAAGAGTAGAGCTCGTCTGGTATACTGGAGGTATCGAAACCGATACTTATGAGCCAAGGACGGGAACAAGTCACCCAATATCTAAGAGCAATCTAGCCACGGTGTTTCAGGTGGAAGTAACGGCCATAAAACACTGTGCGAAGGAAACCCACCAATAAGACGGTGGTAATCTACTTCGATAGCCAGGCAGCCCTGAAAGCCATCAAGGCCAACAATACAACATTCAAACTAGTAGAGTTGCTGTAAGGCATTGAACGAGTAGATAATCAAAACAAAATTACTCTAGCTTGAGTCCGGGGGTACGAAGGTCACAGAGGCCAATGAAATAGCGAAAGCAGGCTCGTCGGGCTCTTTGGCGAGACAAGAACCCTTTTGTGGGGTGACCAGGTGTACTATTAAAGCATCCGTTACGAAACAGGTCTCAGGCATGGTAGAATATCAAACCAAGATAGAGAGTCTGTCGGATGATAAAGTGCTATACAGACCACGTTTTGGAAAACGCCCAAAAGAGTCTAATCCAATATCTAACGCTAAAAAAAATCTGAAGAATCTGTTATAATCAGTAGTAGCCTATCGACGAATGCATTACAGCCATAATAGGTCGGATGTGCTTGTTCAAAAAAAAGTTGAAGTTGTCTGGCACAAGTATAAAATTGTGTGCAATTTTAACTTCCTGCAGAAATCAAAATTTATGGACTCCATAAAAATAGTCTGATTACGAAAGAAATATCTTGATATGCATCCTTTCTAAGCTACTAATATGGCATTTATAGAAGGGGTTTGATTGTTTGATTTATAAACAGTATTCCATACTGTGGACTAAACGTTTATAAATATCATCAGTCCCCATAGTGTCATGAATATGTCTTGCATGCTCTTTATAATACTGGACAAATGACAACCTTTATGAAGAATGTTAACTATACAGGGTGAAACAAATTCGCTTCTCACTATTGGGATTTTGTAAACGGTCAGAGATAGAGCAAAGTTTAAATTGGGGCAAAGTTGCGCAATTTAAGAGTTGAGAAATTTAGAAAAATCCAACTATTTCCGGAGATACGGATATCTCCGGAAATAGTTGGAATAAACCGAAAATCAGCTATTTTATTTTAATTTTTCTCTGACTTTATTTCAAGAGATAATATAAAATGAATTTAACATTATTGTTGCCATTTTTTCTCCTTTATAAGATGGCAGTATCAAATTTTAAATCTGATGTTTCGTGTCCGGGCCCTCATCATCAACTTCATTTTTCTAATTACGAACCTGGATTTTCCATTTAATTTTTTAGAAGCCTTTGGTCTCCTTAAACCAACGATGTATTACACATCAATAAATCAACAAATCTAGATTTTTTTCCGTAAGAGATAATGTGTTAGACAGAGATGGGACGATCTTTTTTGACTTGATTTCACTTATGAGAATATTTGTTACCGCTATTGGACAAGTGTGATACATGGTTGGATTTGGGGAACCAAAGGCTTCTAAAAAATGAAATAAAAAATCCAGGTCCGTATTTAAAAAAAAGCGAAATTGATGATGGGGGCCCGGACACGAAACGTCAGATTTAAAATTTGATACTGCCATCTTATAAAGGAGAAAAAGTGGCAATAATAATGTTAAATTTATTTTATATTATCTCTTGAAATAAAGTCAGGAAAAAATAAAAATGAAATAGGTGAGTTTCGGTTTATTACAGATATCTCCGGAAGTAGTCGGAACTTTCTAAATTTCTCCACGGCATTTCAATGACCCTTAAATTGCGCAACTTTGCCCTAATTTAAACTTGGCTATATCTCTTACCGTTTACGAGATCCCAATAGTGAGAAGCGAATTTGTTTCACCCTGTATGTGTAAAATAACTAACAGAAATAAAAAAAAAACTTATAAAAAGCGTATTTATTTTATTTTATTGGAAATAAAAAACAATTTTATATAGAAATTTATTTTTAGAGATTTGAATATTTAACCATCTATGAATAAAAGCACGTGCCTCCTGCGATCATCTGGTCCATGTTTATGACATTATTCAAGAACGACTGCTTATCACATTTAGCACGCCTTCACCCATTGTAAATATGATAGATCTTTGCCATTTCTGAAGTGAAACCTTCTTTTCCACTTTTTTCCTGGATTGTGAATAAGACCGAGGCCTACGCATGTAACTCTCAAAGCTATCTACGCTCAAGGTGATTGTTTTAATATTTTTAATATGGCTTCATTTGTCGCATGGTCTTAAGCACACACCTTATTTATTAATTTATTAATAAATCAATGATGTCCTTATTAATCTTTAAATTAGTTGGAACAGAGAGAAGGAAAGTAGTCAAAGCATCTAGAAAGGCTCATTGAAATGAGGAGAAGTGTATTCTGCACTTCTGTTACAAAACTTTAAATGCTCAGCTAGAAATTGATCACCGCCTTACAATAGTAAAATTTCCCAAGCCGAGGAAATGTGGGGGTTAGAAAGAAAACTCAAATCAAGATCGCCTCAGAAAGTTTGTGATACTATTGCAGTTGATGAAGTTTCAGGCATATACATGCGGTTGTCGCTATTACGTCATGACCCACTACAACATGCTACATCACGAAATTCATCACCTTCCTATTTTAAATTTTTTTGGTTCGAAAAATTGTCTAATGCCCATTGTTAGTTACCTGAAAGATACCCAAATCTAACGCTCGTCACAGGTTTTTAATCTTCCTGAATCCACGTAGGCACCTTCGTGCTTTATGAGCATAGCGCGATACAGCCAGAATCACCTTGAGAACGGCGGGCGGCTGTTTTAAACGGGCGTATTTTGAAGCGTTCATATCATTACAGGCAATTTTATGTGCTTGGTGCCGGTGCGTCTCGTAGAACCCTGCACGGCCAAACTAACCCACACCGCACCTCGTATTAAGCTCTCTGGTTTTGTCCAAAAAATAATAAGCCCTTATTTG